>JAKWJA010001129.1:0-16859 GCA_027704765.1 Solanum habrochaites
GGTGTGTGCTGTCCAAAAGGCGGTGATGGAACGTCAGGCCGACGTCGTTCGACCGTGTGTGATGTGCCAAGGCGTGATGCTCATGCCACCTCCAACGAAGTCCGACCGTGTGTGTGCCCAAGGGTGGTAATGTCAACCGCCCGAGTTGCGTGTGTAATGCTACAAGGGCGCGGATTTTGTGTCATGCCACCCCGACGTACGTCTCGACCGAGTCTGTTGCCCAAACGCGGTTATGTCATGGCCACACCGACGTGAGTTGACCGGTGTGCGCCCAAGGCGAGATGGCATGCACGCTGACGTCGTTGACAGTGGGGTGCTGCCAAAGGCGGTTACTGTCATGCCACAACCCGACGTAGTCAATGACCGGTGTGCTGCCCAAGCGAGGTGAATGCCACGGGCCTACGTAGTCTGAACCGTGTGTAAAATGTCCATGGGTGGTTGATGGCATGAACGCCGACGGTGACGACCGGGTGTGCTGTTCCAAGGGCGGTGATGTCATGCACACCCGACTTACCGACCGTGTGTGTTGCAAAAGGCGGGAGGGCATGCCACGCCCGCGTTAGGACTGTTGTGTGACTGTCCAAGGGCGGATGATATCATGCCAAGCACAACGTAATTTGACCGTTGTGTGCTGCCAAAAGGCGGGTGATGGCCATGCAACGTAGACGGGCGAAAGCACTCAGCCGGCGAGTATGAGGCTAAAAGGTTACCTGCGGTGATGTCAGAACACGGCCCGATGTAGCGGGGAACGGTTGATGTACAGGGCGGTGATGTCGGCCACATCTGATTGTTAGACGTGTTTCCGTCCAAAGGCGATGATGCAAAGGCCCTGCCTGACGCCGTTCGACCGTGGGTGCGTCCACGGCGGTTATGTCATGGCCCGCCCGACTAGTTCGGACGTGTGTGCTGTCCAAAGGGCGGTGGCATGTATGACGCCCAATGAAGTCCGAACCGGTGGTGCTGCCTTAGGGCGGGATATTCAAGCCACGCCGATGTGCGTGGGTGTGGCCAAGGGCGGTGATGTCATGCAACGCCCGACGTTCATTCGGACCGAGTGTTGCCGTCCAACGCGGTTATGTCATGCCAAAACAGATGTAGTCTGACGCGTGTGATGCCCACAAGGCGATGATGGCATGCCAGCTCGACGTCGTTAGACGTGGTGATTGTCAAACGGCCGGTTATGTCATGGCCACACCCGACGTAGTTCTGCAGTGTGTCTGCCCAAAGGCGAGATGGATGCCAAGCACCTACGTGTGGACAGTGTGTACTGTCCATGGGTGGTTATGTTCGCCAAGAACGATGTGGAAGAACGTGGGATGTCCAAGGGGGTGATGTCATGCCACACCCGACGTACCGACCGTTTGGTGCCAAAGCTGGTGATGGCATGCCCGCCCGACGTTGCTGACGTGTGTTCTGGCCAAGGGCGCGTTAATCATGCCACGCCCAACGTCGTCCAACGTGAGCATGAAGTCCACACCTCCCCCACAGCCGGCCCACCCGCTGAATAGCTCCCACACACCCCATAATATAGCGATGAACGTCCGTACCATAAGGAGGTCCACCCAACCACTCACATTAGAGTCTCTCTTGTCCTGGCCGCTAAACAACCCGTATCTCGCTATAAACCCGATTATGACATAGTTGGTTGAGTGCCTCTTAAGTCTCAGGTGATCTGGGCTCAAGAAGCCACTACCCTCCGTTCTTAGGGTACAAGCGAACAGCTCCATTATTGCGAAGTCGAATGGAGGGTAACGAGGGGAGCAGAGGAATAGAACCGAGAATGAGGCGTAGAAAAGGCGGATAGGGAGAGCGAGGAAGAGGAGGGGAAGTAGTGGTAAGAGCATGAGGAAGGTATGTGGTAGGAGGTAGGGCATTTAGACCCTTACATTTCCCAGTTTTATCTATGAACTCCACGGATCCCTCGTTATACTCCCCCTTATCTGCAATTTCCCACCCCTCATTCCCACTCTTGCAGTCCCTAACAGCCCCTGCGCCACTCTCGGCCCGACTTACGCTTACTCTTTACCAGTCCATCTCCCTTTTCCTTAACCTTCCCCTATCAACTTCCCTACCCCTCGTTCCATCCTCTTACCATTCAACCACATTAATATCTCTTTGCTCCCCCATCTTGACCACACATCTCCACCCTCCCCCACCCCCGCTTGTACGGTCCCCCTTTATATTTTCTGGCCATACGCTCTTCTCTCCTGATACCAATGGGGTGATGTCAAGCCACGCCCGAGTAGCCGGAGGTGTGCTGTCCAAAGGCGGTGGATGGTATACCACGCCCTGACGTTGCCGAAGTGTGCGCGTCCGAGGGCGGTGATATAAGGTCCAGCCCAAGTCAGTCAAACGTGCGTGCACTCCAAGGGCGGTCATGTCCATGCACAGCCCCATGACGTTGCGGACCGTGTGTGTTGTCAGGCGGTGATGTCAGCACCACGAAGTTATCAAACCGTGCTGCAGTCCAAGGGCACTGATGTGTCAAGCCACACACGACGTCAATCGGACGTGTGTGCCGTCAGAAGGCGGCGGTATGGCATGTCAAGCCTGGACATCGGCGATGTGTTGGGTCCACAAGGCGGTAATGGCATGCCACTTTTGCCCACGTAGTCTGACTGCGGTGGTTTCCAAGGGACGGTGATGTCATCACGCCCAACGGCGTTCGACCGTTGTGCTGCCCAAAGGTAGATGATGGAATGCCACGCACGACGTAGTCCGACAGTGAGTGTGGATGTCAAAGGCGTGATTTCATTCCACGCCCAACGTTATGTGACCGTGTGTGATGTCAATGGTGATGGGAAGTCACGCTCGAGTCGTTCGACCTTGTGTGCTGTCACAACAGGATGTCGATGTCACCAGCACGACGTCGCTGACCGGTGCAGGCAAGGCAAGGGCGGTTATAAATGTACGCCCAACGTTGTTTGACCGTGTGTGTGTATAAGCGAGGTGACGGTCATGCCCGCCCAACACTCGTGCGATTGTGTGTGCTGCCCAAAGGCGCTGAATGAAGCCACGCCTGCGTTGTTAGACCGTGTGTGCTTCCCAGGCGATGATGGCATGCCAAGCACGAAGTCGTTCGACCGTGTGTTGCTGTCCAGCAGTGTGTCATGCCACGTCGAAAGTCGTCGGACAGGGTGCTGTCCAAGGGAGGTGAAGGCATGCACGACCGACGTTGCCGACCGTACGTGTAGTCCAAGTTGGGAGTCATGCACGTCAACGTAGTCCGACCATGTGTGCTGCTCAAGGGTGGTGATGCATGCCACGCCTATAAGTTGCCGACCCGTGTGTGCTTTCACAGGCGGTTGATGTCAGACACGCCAGACGTTGATCACCGGTTGCATGTGTTGTCAACAAGCTTGTGGATGTCATGACACGCCTGACGTCGTTCGACCGTTTGTGCTGCCCAAAGGCGACGATGGCATGCCACGCCCAACATCGTCTGATCGTGCGTGCTGTTCAAGGGCAGTGATGTCATGCCACGCCCGAAAGTCGTCCAACCGTGTGTGCTCTCCAAGAACGGTGATGGCATGCCACGCCCGACATTTGAGATCGTGTATGTTGTCCGAGGGCGATGAAGGCATTCCACGACCGACATTGCCGACCTTGTGTATTGTCCAAGGGAGATGATGTCATGCCACGCCTGACGTTGCCGACCGTGTGGTGATTTCATGCCACGCCCGACGTCGTCCGACCGTGCGTACAGTCCAAGGGCTGTGATGTCATGGCGCTCCCGACATCGTTCGACCGTTTGTGTTGCTCAAAGGTGATGATAGCATGCCACGCCCGACGTCGATAGCACATCCAAGGGCGGTGATGTAATGCCATGTCCGACGTCGTCCATCCGTGTGTGTTGTCCAAGGGCGGGATGGTGATATGGCAAGCGACATGTTGATCGACGTGTGTGCGTCAAAGGGCGTGATGACATGTCAAGTCCCTAGTTGTCGGGACAGTGTGTGCTGCATAGGCGGTGATGTAATGCGACGCCCGACGCCGTCCGACAGTGCATGTAGTGCAAGGGCTATGATGTCAAACCAGGCGCGACGTCGTTCCACCGTGTGTGCTATTTAAAGGCGGTGATGGCATGTAACGCCTGACGTCATTCGACCGTCTTTGTCGTCCAAAGGCGGTGATGTCATGCCACTCCAGACGTAGTCCAACCGTGTGTGCTGTCCAAGGGCGGTGATGTCAGGCCACGCCCGAAGTCGTTCGACCGTGTCTGCTGTCCAAGAGCAGAGCTGTCATGCAACGCCCGACGTTGTCCAACCGTGTGTGCTGTCCAAGGGCGGTGATGTCATGCCACGCCCGAAGTCGTCCGACCGTGTGTTTTGTCCAAGGGCGGTGATGTCATTCCACGCCCGAAGTCGTCCGACCGTGCGTGCAGTCCAGCGGGAGATGTGACAATGTCATCTCTGACGCGTTCGACAGTGTGGATGTCAAAAGGTGGTGATGTAATGCCACGCGACGTAGTTCGAACCATGTGGTGATCGTCCAAAGGCAGGTGAGGTCCTACCAGAAGGACGTCGTCACTATTGTGTGTCAGTCTAAGGGGGGGGCTATGACGACAATCCAGCCCGACGTCGTGCGACAGTGTGTGCCTACACAAAGCAATGATGGATGCCATGCCCGGACGTCGTTCGACTGTGTGTGTTGTCCAAAAGGCGGTGATGTCATGCCACGCCCGACCTAGTCCGGACCGTATGTGCTGTTCAAGGGGGTGATGTCCATGATCGCCAGAAGTAGTCGGACCGTGGTGTGCCCAGTCGGCGGTGATGTCATTCCACGCCTGAAGGTCGTCTGATCGTGTGTAGTCCAAGCGCGGTGATGTCATGCCCACGCCGGACGTCGTTAGACGTGCGTGCAGTCCAGGAGAGGTAATGCATGTCACGGCTGACGTCGTTAGAATGTCGTGTGGCTGTCCAAAGGCGACTATGGCAATGACACCCCAGACGTCGATCAAGGTGTCTGCTATCAAAGGCGGTGATGTATGCCACGCATGAATCGTCCGACTGGGTGTGCTGCCCAGGGCGGTGATGTCATTGCCACGCCTGAGGTCGTCCGATCGTGTTTCAGTCAGCGCGGTGATGTCATGCCAGCGGAGTCGTCGACCGTGGCGTGCCAGGTCCAGGGGAGGTTGATGGATTCACGCGCTGGACGCGTCGGGACTGTGTGTGACTGTCCAAAGGCGACTATGGAAGACACACCCGACGTAGTTTGACTGTGTGTGCTGTCCAGGGCTATGATGGTAAGCCACGCCCGACGTGTCTCGGCCGTGGTGCTGCCCAAAGGCAACGATGGCATGCCCACGACCACGGCTTCGGACCGTGTGGGTTATCCAAAGGCGGTGATTGTCATGCCACGCTACCGTAGTCTGCCCGTGTGTGATGTTCAGGGCGGTGATGTCATGCATAGCCCGAAGTAGTCCGACTGTGTGTGACAGCCAAGGGCGATGTCATGCCACGGCCCGATGTGTCGACGTGTGTGCTGTGAAGGGAGGATGATTCATTGCCCTGCCCCAACTTTGCCGAACATGTGTGCTGCCAAGCGCAGTGATGTAATGCCACACTAGACGTTGCCAACCTGTGTGCGTCCAAGGAGATGATGTCAGCCACGCATAACCCAGATGTGAAAGTGTATGTGTTCCCAATGGCGGTTATGTTATTGCCACGTCGACGTCGTTCGACCGTGAGTGTAGTCCAAGATCGGTGATGGTACAGCCACGCCCGCGTAGTTTCGACCGTATGTATGTTTTAGAGGCGTGATGGCATGTCACGACTGATAACGTTCGACCGTGTTTGCCGTCCAAGGGCTACGATGGCATGCCACGCCTGACATCGTTTGATCGTGTGTGCTGCCCAAAGGCGATGATGGCATGCCAAGCCCAATGTTGCCCACCGTGTGTGCTATCTAAAGGCGGTGATGTCATGCCACTCTTTACGTAGTCTGACCGTGTGTGCTGTCCAAGGGCGGTGATTTCAGGCCACGCCCAAAGTCGTCCGACCATGGGTGCTGTCCAAGGGCGGAGATGGTCATGTACAACCCCGAGGGGTCCGACTGTGCGTGTTGTCCAAGGGCTGATGTAATGCCACGCCCGACGTCGTCAGACCGTGCGTGCTACTAAACGACGATGATGGCAGCCACCAGCCGACGTCGCTCGACCGTGGTGTGCTGTCCAAAGGCCGGTGATGCAATATCATGTCGAACGCGTCGGACGTATATGTGTCCAAAGATGATGTGTCATGCTCACACACGACGACGTGTAGACCGTTGGGCTTTCCAAAAGCGATGATGGCATGCCACGCCCGACATTGTTCGACCGTGTGTGATGTCCAAAGGCGGTTATGGCATGTCACGCCTGACGTCATTCGACAGTGTTTGCCGTCCAAGGGCTATGATGGCAAGTCACGCCTGACGTTGTTCGACCGTGTGTGCTGCCTAAAGGCGATGATGACATGCCACGCCTGATGTCGTTCGACTGTGTGAGCTGTCCAAAGGCCGTGATGTCATGTATCGCTCGACGTAGTTCGGACCGTGTGGCTTACCAGGGTGTGATGTCATGGCACGTGCGACGTTGTCTGAACGGTGTACTATCAAGGGCGGTTATGTCATGGCGACGCGTGACGTTCGCCGACCATGGTGTAGCAAGGAAAGGCGATAATATCATGCCACGCCCGACGTTGCCGATCGTGTTTGCTGTCCAAGGGCGGAGATGTCATGCCACGCCCGACGTTGCCGACCGTGTATGCTGTTCAGTGGCGGTGATGTCATGCCACACCCGATGTCATCCGACTATGCGTGCAGTCCAAGGACGGTGATGTCAAGCCACGCCCGACGTCGTTCGACCGTGTGTGCTGTCCAAAGGCGTGATGGCATGTCACGCCTGATGTCGTTCGATCGTGTTTGCCGTCCAAGGGCAACGATGGCATGCCACGCTCGACGTCCATCGACCGTGTGTGCTGTCCAAGGGCGTTGATGTCATGCCACGCCCGACGTTGTCCGACCGTGCGTGCAGTCCAAGGGCCGTGATGTCATGCCACGCCTGACGTCGTTCGACCATTAAAGCTGCCCAAGGGCGGTGATGTCATACAATACCGGACGTTGCCATCGTGTGTACTGTCCAATGGCAGTGATGTCATGCCACCCCCAGCGTCGTTTGACCATGTGTGCTGTCCATGAGCGGTGATGTCATGCCACACCCGACGTCGTTCGACCGTTTGTGCTGCCCAAAGGCGATGATGGCATGCCACGCCCGACATCGTTCGCCCGTGTGTGCTTTCCAAGGGCGGTGAAGGCATGCCACGACTGACGTTGCCGACCGTACGTGCAGTCCAAGGTTGGTGATGTCATGCCACGGCCAACGTAGTCCGACAATGTGTGCTGCTCAAGGGTGGTGATGTCATGCCTTGCCTAACGTTGCAGACCGTGTGTGCTTTCCAAGGGCGGTGATGTCATGCCACGCCTGACGTCATCCGATCGTGTGTGCTGTCCAAGAACGGTGATGGAATGTCACGCCCGACGTTGCCGATCGTGTATGCTGTCTGAGGGCGATGATGGCATGCCACGACCGACATTGCCGACCGTGTGTGATGTCCTAGGGCGATGATATCATGCCACGCCTGACGTCGTCCGACCGTGCGTACAGTCCAAGGGCCGTGATGTCATGGCACGCCCGACGTCGTTCGACCGTTTGTGTTGCTCAAAGGCGATGATGGCATGCCACGCCCGACGTCGTTTGACCGTGTGTGCTATCGAAGGGCGGTGATGTAATGCCACGCCCGACGTCGTCCATCCGTGTGTGCTGTCCAAGGGCGGTGATGGTATGGCACGCGCCATGTTGTCGACCGTGTGTGCTGTCCAAGGGCGGTGATGTCATGCCACGCCCGACGTTGCCGACCGTGTTTGCTGTCCTAGGGCGGTGATGTAATGCGACGCCCGACGCCGTCCGACAGTGCATGCAGTCCAAGGGCTATGATGTCAAGACACGCCCGATGTCGCTCCACCGTGTATGTTGTCCATAGGCGGTGATTGCATGTAACGCCTGACGTCGTTCGACCGTCTTTGTCGACCAAGGGCTATGATGGCATGCCACGCCCGACATCGTTCGATTGTGTGTGCTACCCAAAGGCGATGATGGCATGCCAAGCCCAATGTTGCCCACCGTGTGTGCTGTCCAAAGGCGGTGATGTCATGCCACTCCCGACGTAGTTCGACCATGTGTGCTGTCCAAGGGCGGTGATGTAATGCCACGCCCAAAGTCGTCCGACCGTGTGTGCTGTCCAAGGGCGGTGATGTCATGCCACGCCCGACGTCGTCCGACCGTGCGTGCAGTCCAGGGGAGGCGATGGCATGTCACGCCTGACGTCGTTCGACCGTGTGTGCTGTCCAAAGGTGGTGATGTCATGCCACGCCGACGTCGTTCGACCATGTGTGCTGTCCAAAGGCGGTGATGTCATGCCACGCCTGACGTAGTCCTACCGTGTGTACCGTCCAAGGGCTATGATGGCAAGCCACGCCCGACGTCGTTCGACCGTGTGTGCTGCCCAAAAGCAATGATGGCATGCCATGCCCGACGTCGTTCGACTGTGTGTGTTGTCCAAAGGCGGTGATGTCATGCCACGCCCGACGTAGTCCGACCGTGTGTGCTGTCCAAGGGCGGTGATGTCATGCATCGCCCGACGTAGTCAGACCGTGTGTGCTGCCCAGGGGCGGTGATGTCATGCCACGCCCGAGGTCGTCCGACCGTGTGTGCAGTCCAAGCGCGGTGATGTCATGCCACGCCCGACGTCGCCCGACCGTGCGTGCTGTCCAGGGGAGGTGATGGCATGTCACGGCTGACGTCGTTCGACCGTGTGTGCTGTCCAAAGGCGAGTATGGAATGCCACGCCCGACGTCGTTCGACCGTGTGTGTTATCCTAAGGCGGTGATGTCATGCCACGCATGACGTAGTCCGACCGTGTGTGCTGTCCAAGGGCTATGATGGCAAGCCACGCCCGACGTCGTTCGACCGTGTGTGCTGCCCAAAGGCAACGATGGCATGCCACGCCCGACGTCGTTCGACTGTGTGTGTTGTCCAAAGGTGGTGATGTCATGCCACGCCCGACGTAGTCCGACCGTGTGTGCTGTCCAAGGGAGGTAATGTCATGCATCGCCCGACGTAGTCCGACCGTGTGTGTTGCCCAAGGGCGGTGATGTCATGCCACGCCCGACATTGTCTGATCGTGTGTATTGTCCAAGGGCGGTGATGTCATGCCACGCCTGACGTTGCCGACCGTGTGTGCTGTGAAAGGGTGATGATGTCATGCCATGCCCGACGTTGCCGACCGTGTGTGCTGTCCAAGGGCGGTGATGTCATGCCACGCTAGACGTTTCCATCCGTGTGTGCTGTCCAAGGGAGATGATGTCATGCCATGCACAACGTTGTTGACAAGGTATGCTGTCCAATGGCGGTGATGTCATGCCACGCTCGATGTCGTCCGACCGTGCGTGCAGTCGATGATGGAATACCACGCCCGACGTCGTCCGACAAAGCGTGCAGTCCAAGGGCGGTGATGTCAATCCACGCCCAACATCGTCCGACTGTGTGTGCTTTCCAAAGGCAGTGATGACATGTCACGCCTGACGTCGTTCGACCATGTTTTCTGTCCAAGGGCTATGATGGCATGCCACGCCAGACATCGTCGACCGTCTTATGGTGTGCTGTCCAAGGAGATCTATGGTATGCCACGACCGACGTTGTAGAGTGTGTGATTGTCCAATGGCGGGGGTGATGTTATGCCACACCCATGTAGTCGAATGCGTGTGATGCACAAGGGCGGTGGCCATTGTCATTGCCAAGCACGACGTTGCAACGTTGTGTTGTCCAAGGCCGGTGATGACTTGCAAAGTCCGACAGACGTTGCCGACCGTGTGTGATGTTGTCCAAGGGCGGTGATGTCGTCATCAACGCACGACGTCGTCCGAATTGCATGAAGTCACAAGGGCAGGTGATGTCATGCCCACGCACGAAATCTACGACCGTTGCATGCAGTGCTGAAGGGACGGGTCGGTGATGGCATGCAAACCCGACGTCGTTCGACCGTGTGTGCTGTCAGGGCGGTGATGGAATGCCACGCCGACGTCGCCGACGGTGTGTGTCTAAGGGCGGTGATGTCCTGCCACGCCGAAAGTTATATGGGCCGTAGTGCTGCCAAAGGGCGGTTTTGGTGATGTAATTCCACGCCCGACGTCTTCCGACCGTGTGGGCCTGTCCAAGGGCTGGGTGATGCATGCAATCCCGACGTGCCGAACGTGTGGCTGTCCAAGGCGGTGTGCATGCATGCCCGCGGTTCAGACCGTGTGTGTTGTCCGAAGGCGGTAATGTCATGCCACACCTGGCGTTGCCGACCGTGTATGCTGTCAAAGGGCGGTGATTTCATGCCACACCCGACATCGTTCGACCGAGCGTGCAGTCCAAGGGCGGTTATGTAAAGCCACGCCTGATGTTGTTCGACCGTGTGTGCAGTCCAAAGGCGGTGATGGCATGCCATGCCCGACATTGCCGACCGTGTGTGCTGTCCAAGGGCGGTGATGTCATGCCGACGCCCCACTTCGTCCGATGGTGCGTGCAGTCCTAGGGCAGTGATTTCATTCCACGCCCGACGTAGTCTGACCGTGTGTTCTTCCCAAGGGCGATGATGTCATGCCACGCCCGACTTTGTCCGACGGTGCGTGCAATCCAAGGGCAGTGATGTCATGCCAGCTGACGTAGCCAACTGTGTGGTGCCCAAGGGCTGGGTGTGGCATGGAACGCCGACGTGTCGGATCGTGTTGTTGGTCCAAGGGCGGTTGATGATGTCATGATACGCCGCGTTGCCAACCGTGTGTGCTTGTCCAAGGGCAATGATGTCATGCCACACTAAACGTTGACGACCGTGGTGCATGTCCAAGGGCGGTGATGGCATGCCACGCTTGACGTGTTCTACTGTGTGTGTGGTCCAAAGGCGGTTGATGGCATGTCACGCCCACGGACGTCGTTCGGACCTGTGTGCAGTCCAAAAGGCGGTGATGTCAGGCCAAGCCGACGTCGTTCCGATCGGTTGTGTGTGAGCTGTCCAAGGGCGGTGATGTCATGCCACGCCTGACTTCGTTCGACATCGTGCCAATCCAAAGTCGGGTGGTGGTGTCATGGCTACGCCGACGTCGTTCGACCGTGTGGGCTGTCCACTGGGGGTGATGGATACCACGCCCGACGTTGGGCGAACTGTGTGTGCTGTCAATAGCATTGATGTTCATGCACACTGACGTGCGTGCAGTCGAAAGTGTTGTGAAGTCCAAGGGCGGTGTGGGTGATATCAGTCAGCCAACGTCGTCAGAAAAACCGTGTGGGCTGTCCCAAGGGCGGTGATGGATGAATTGAGGTGAAGTCAATGCCACGCCCGACGTCGTCTGACTGTGCGTTTGCACAGTCCAAGGGAGTGAAGTGTGAGACAAGCCCGACGTCGTTCGACCGTGTTGTGATGACCAACGGACGATGATGTCTGCACTGGCTGACGTCGTTCGACGAGTGTGTTGTCCAAAGGAAGTGTGGAATGCATGTCACGCCGACGTTTTCGACGCTGGTGCTGTGCTGTCCAAGGTCAGGTGATTGTAGCCATGCCCCAACGTCGTTGACAGGGCGTGCAGTCAAATGGGGGTCTGATGTCATGCCATGCTCGGCTTCGTCCGACTGTGCGTACAGTCAAATGGGTGGTGCAGTGGTGCCATGCATGCCCGAATTGTCTGATGGTGCGTTGCCGTCAGGGCAGGATGTCACAGCCACGCCCAATAAAGTCCGACCGTGTGGTGCTGCTCAAGAACGGTGATGTCATTTCACGCCCGACGTCTTCTGACCGTGTGTGTTGTCTAAGGGAGGTGATGTCATGCCACGCTCGACGTTGGCCGACCTTGTGTGCTATCCAAGTATTATGATGTCACGCCACACCGACGTCATCGACGTGTGTGCAGTTCAAGGCGTGTGTTCATGCAGCCCGTGTCGGGCGGACCTTGTGTGTTGGTCCAAGGCGCGGTGATGTATGCCATCCCGACGGCGTCCAACCGTTGCGTGCCGTCCAAGGGTGGTGATGTCATGCCAAGAATGACGTCGTTCAACCGTTTGTGCTACCCAGAGGGCGATGCATGGCATGCCCAGCGTGTTTCGGACGACCTGTGTGTGCTACCTAAAACGAAATTGAATGCCACGCCCAATGTGATCGACCAGTGGCTCCTCCAAAGGAGGTTGATGTATCTCAGTACAACATCATTCGACAGGCTGTTTTGTGCCAAAAGAGAGATGATGGAATGACAACGCCAGACGTCGTCGACCGATGTTCTTGTGTGCTGTCCAAAGGCGGTGATGGAATGCACACCTGACGTCGTTCGACACGTGTTTGCCGCCAAGGCTATGATGGCATGTCCACGCCCGACGTCGTTCTCGACCGTGTTGTGCTGCCAAATGCGATGACGGCATGCCACGCCCGCGGTTCGTCCGACTGTGTGGACTGTTCAAGGCGGGTGAGTTTCATGCCACGCCGAATGTGCGGACAGTGTAGGTGTTCAATGGCGATGATGTCATGCCACGTCCGATGTTTGTTTCCGGAAATCGCGTGCAGTCCAAATAAGGTGATGCCAAGCCACGGCCCGACGTCGTTCGACCGTGTGTGCTGTCCAAAAGCGTGATGGCATGTCACGCCTGATGTTGTTCGACCGTGTTTGCCGTCCAAGGGCTACGATGGCATGCCACGCCCGACGTCTGTCGACCGTGTGTGCTGTCCAAGGGCGGTGATGTCATGCCACGCCCTACGTCATCCGACCGTGCATGCAGTCCAAGGGCCGTGATGTCATGCCACGCCCGACATCGTTCAACCGTTTGTGCTGCCCAAAGGTGATGATGACATGCTACGCCCGATGTTGTCCGACCGTGTGTACTGTCCAAGGGCGGTGATGTCATGCAAAAGTGACGTGCTGACCGTTGTTGTGCCTGTGCACGGGCGATGATGTCATGCACGTTCCGACGTGTGACCGTGTGTGCAGTTCTAAGGCGGGGTGATTCAGGCCACGGCCCGGAGCGTCGTTCGGACCGTTGTGTGCTGTCCAAAAGGGCGGGTGTGTCAGGAAAGAGCGAAAAAAGGCCTACTCCCTCGTCCAATTCCCTCTCCCCCCCTACCCTAACCTACCCTTGCCATCCTATCTTAATGCTCCCATCCCCCATCATTCCACCTCACCCACCACTTCAACCCCCACCTATTCTTTCATTCATGTCCTTCGACAGTGTGTGGTCCAAGGGAGGTGATGTAATGCCACGCTCAAAACGTATTCGACCGTGTGTGCCATTAAAAGGCAGTTATGGCATGTCACACCCAACGTCGCTCGACCGTGTGTGCTGCCCTAATGCGATGACGTAATACCACACCCGATGTCGTTCGACTGTGTGTGCTTCCCAAGGGCGGTGATGTCATGCCACGCCTGACATTGTCCGACCATGCGTACTGTCCAAGAGCGGTGATATCATGCCATGCCTGACGTTGCCGATCGTGTATGCAGTGCAAGGGCAATGATGTCATGCCAAGCCAGACGTCGTCCGAGCGTGTGTGCTATCCAAGGACGGTGATGTCATGCCACGCCCGACTTAGCCGACCGTGGTTTTGTGTACTGTTCAAAGACGAGGTGAGAGGTCAGTGACCACGCCCGACCTGTTGTCCGACGGTTTTGGGTGCTTTCCAAGGGCGGTGGATGTCATGCACGCCCCACTTGGATCGTGAGGCTGTCCCAATGGAGTAATGTCATGCCACGCCCTTGACGTTGCCGCCGTGTGTGCGTCCAAAGGTGGTGACTGTAATGCCAACCCGACGTCGCAGAACGACCAATGTGTGCTAGCCAAGGGCGGGGTGATGTCATGCCACGACACGGACGTTCGCGATCGTGTGTAATGGAAAAGGGCTGTGATGTCATTGTCACAACCAGACGTAGTCACTAATAGCGTACAGTCCTAGGGCGGTGATCGTGAATGCCACAACCAGCGTCGTTCGACGAGTGTGGTGTGGTCAGATTGGCAGTGCAGTGATAGTCAGGTGATGTAATGCCATGCCTGACGTCGTTCGACCGTTTGTGCGGCCCAAAGGCGCTGATGGATGCCACGACCCGACGTCGTTCGACAGTGTGGGCTGTCCAAGGGCAGTTATGGCATGCCACGCCTGAAATTGACGACGTTTGTGTGACAGGTCCAAGCGCGGGTGATGAGTCATGCAAGACCGACGTGCACCGGGACCGTGCGTGCTGTCCAGGGGAGGTCGATGGCATGTCACGTGCCTGACGTCGTTAGGACCGTGTGTGTTGTCCAATGCGACGTATGGAATGCCTGCCGACGTCGATTCGGACTGTGTTGGTTATCTTAAGGCGGTGATGTAATGCCCAAGCATGACGTTTCTAGTCCGACCGTGTGTGCTGCCCCAAAGGGCTATGAGGCAAGCAAGCCGATGTCGTCTCGACCGTGTGTTTGCCCAAAGGCAAGATTGGCATGCATCGCTGACGGTGTTTCGACTGCTGTGTGTGTTGTCCAAAGGGGTGATATCATGCCACGCAGCCGTAGTGCGGACCGTGTGTGCGTCCAAGGGAGGTTAATGTAATGCATCAGCCCGACGTAGTTCCGACGTTGTGTGTTGCCCTAGGGCGGTTGATGTCATGCCACGACCCAACGTTGTCTGATGGTGTGTTTGTATTGTCTACAGGGCGGTGGAGGTCATGCCACGCCTGAAGTTGCGACGTGTCTTGTGTGCTGTGAAAGGGGTGATGATGTAATGCATGCCCGACGTGCGACCGCTTGTGGTGTTGTCCAAGACGGTGATGGTCATGCCACGACCGCTGTTGTCCGACCGTTATTGTGTGTGTCCAAGGGCCGGCTGGTGATTGTCATGCCAAGCCTGACGTTGCCGACCGTGTATGCTATTCCAATAATGGCCTGGGGGTGTGATGTCGCCAAACGCTCGACGTGCCGACCGTGCGTGAAGTCGATGATGGGAATACTACGCCCGACGTGTCTGAAAAAGCGTGCAGGTCAAGGGCGGTTGATGTCAATCACGCCCAACATCGTCAGATGTCGGGCTTCCAAGGCGGGGTGATGGCAGGTCCGGCATGACGGTCGTTCGGACCAGTTTGCTATGTCAAGGGCTATGAGGGCAGGGCCACGCCAGACATCGTTCGACGGTGACCTGTGTGCGGTCCAAAGCGGGTAATGGTATGCCACGCCGTGTTGTTCGACCGGGTGGTGTCCAATTGCGGTGAGATGTCATGCCACAACCAATGTAGTCGAAATACGTTGTGGTGCCCAAGGGCGGTGGGTCAGACACACCCGACAGTCGTCCGACCGTAGTGTGATGTCCAAGGTGCGGTGGTGTCATGCCAAACCCGACGTGCCCATCGTGGTGTTGTCCAAGGGCCGGTGATGATTGCAACGTCCGACGGTTTGCAGACCGTGTGTGTGTTGTCCAAGGGAGGTGAGGGATTGTTATGCCAACGCCCGACGTCGTTTTTTCGATTAGGTGTGCTTTCCAAGGGCCGGTGATGTCATGCCAAGCCCGACGTAAGTATGGCCGTATGTGCGGCCAAAGGCGTGATGTATGACACGCCCGACGTCTTCCGACCGCGATGCTGTCCACGGGCGGTGCATGTCATGCCAACCCGACGTGGGACGAAAGTTTGTGTGCTGTCCATAGGGGGGAATGTATGCCTGCCCGCGGACGGTTCCGGACCGTTGTGTGTGTTTGAAGGCTGTGAGGTCATTGCACACCGACGTTCGCTCGACATGTGTGTTGTACAAAGGGAGGTGATGTCATGCCACGCTCAACGTCTTTGACGTGTGTGCCGTCAAAAGGCGGGTTATGGCAGGTCACACCCGACGTCGCTCGACCGTCTGGTTGGTGTGCGGGCCCAAATGCCCGGGACGGCATACACACGAACGATGTCGTTCAGGCGTGTATGACTTCCCAGGGCGGGTGATGTCATGCCCGACGCCGCCGTGTCCGGAACCGTTGTGTACTGGTCCACGAGCGGTGAATAATGCCCTGCCTGACGTTGCCGCTAGTGTTATGCAGTTGCAAGGGCATGATTGTCATGCCACGCCAGACGTCGACTTGAGCGTTTGTGTGCTGTCCAAGGACGGTGAGTCCAGCACGCCGACTAGCCGACCGTGGTGCTGTCAAGAGCGGTATGTGCTGCCACGCCCGACGTCGTCCGACCGTGTGTGGCTTTCCAAGGGCGGTGACTGTTGCCAAGCCAACTTGCGGGACCGTGGTGCTGTCCAAGGGCGGTGATGTCATCCACGCCCGATGTTGTCCGACCGATGTGTGTTGTCCAAGGGTGGGTGATGTCATGCAACGCACTGACGTTGCCGACTGTATGCGTTCCAATGGCGGTGATGTAATGCACGCCTCGCTCGTCCGACCGTGGTGCTGTCGATGATGGAATACACGCCCGACGTCGTCCGACAAAAGCGTGGCAGTCCAAGGGCGGTGATGTCAATCCACGCCCAACATCGTCCGACCAGTGGTGCTTCAAAGGTGGCTGGGGTGATGGATGTCACGCTGCCGTCGTGTCGACCATGTTTGCTGACAAGGGGCTATGATGGAATGCCACGCCAGACATCGTTCGACGTGTGTGCGGTCCAAAGGCGATTATGGTAGTGACCACGCCGCGTGTCGACGTGGTGTGTCCAATTGCGGTCGAGTCATGGCCACACCCAAGGTAGTCCGAATAACGTGGGTCCCCAAGGGCGGTGATGTCGCCCACGGCCCGACGTTTTCCTCGTTCCCCCACTGTATTCCGAGCCCCCTCTCCCCTCCCCCAACTTT
>JAKWJA010001130.1:0-19087 GCA_027704765.1 Solanum habrochaites
TAAAATAAACATTCCACTACCAACTTCCA
Source organism: Solanum habrochaites (assembly GCA_027704765.1). Taxonomy (NCBI): domain Eukaryota; kingdom Viridiplantae; phylum Streptophyta; class Magnoliopsida; order Solanales; family Solanaceae; genus Solanum; species Solanum habrochaites. The sequence continues at coordinate 30 of JAKWJA010001130.1, forward strand.
AAGAGTCAAGTCAAGATCTCTCAACATAAAACAACTCAAATGAAAAGACCTCATGACCAGTTGATACTATCGATTAAATCCTCTATACTATGAGGGATGTCGGGACAAGACCCCGATCATCCTAATAAACTTAACTAAAAAAAAAACATGTTAAAAAAAGAGAGGAACTGCCAGCGCAATGAGGCTCACCAAACAACTCTGGAACTTAACCGGAACAACGAAGTGCTTGATGCTGGTCCTGGTCACCTATATCTGTGTCATAAAAGATACAGGCCAAATGTCGTAAGTACATAGAATGTACGAGTATGTGAGGGGAAATCTAAACACAATACCTAAGCTTGATATGAAACTAAAGAAGCAACTTATCTCGTTGTAACTCAACTAAGGGATACTAAACTCATTTCAAAATAAAGCAGTAGTAAAGATGCATTATAAAGAAAAGCTTTAAAATAGTACATAGCAACTTCATGTATTTAAAATTACAATGAACTCTATTTGTATCATAATACAAATCACTATGTATTTGAAAATATAACATAAACTCTATTGTAGATTCTCTAACCGACAATATCTGAGATACCACTCCTAGGTCACTCTACCAGAACTATCCATACTTGTCACGCGATAAAATGTACTACTAAGTATATCAACTAGTATATCCTTAACAGCACTAAGATCAATCTAAATGTATGACCCTTTCTACCTTTGAATACTGGGTTGAGGACTTTGAGTTAACTTAACTCGCCCCATATCGTGCTTTAATACTACTCCCAAATCAACTAGCTTATGTTTTAAACCATAACTCTCATCCTCCCCTCAGTTTTTGAGATTATTACACAACCAAATATTCTCTTAAACTATGGTACCCAAAGTGTAAACCCCGTATCCAACACACGCCAAAAATTGTTTTTCAGAAAATCTGCAGGTGCTACCGACGGTACACGACGACCGTACCGAAACCACCTGACCACATTCCTTACTGCCACCTCGTCGATGGGATCAGAAACTCCCCCAAAATTTCAGCCTAGATCATAGCATGTCTTCTTTTAATCAAATCTGATCATCAAGAGTGTGTGGTTTTATTGGGAAACATTGTTTGTTGCTTAGTGAATTCAAGTGCCTATGTGATGTTTAACGGGGAGCGTGCGTCTTCTTAGCCTTCAAGTTTAGAGTTATTCCTTTGTCATGATCTTAAAATTTCTCAACATTCGTTGTAGACTGTGGTTAACGTTTTCTTAAGAGATAAGTGAAATAGTTGAAAATTCTGTGTATAGTTCAATAGTTTTATTCCCTTGAGAAGGTGGTTTTCCTCGAAAATTTCTTGTGTTATGTTCTTATCGTTCTTACTCTTGTTATCATTATATATTATTCAGGGCATGGTCCGACTGATTGTGGATGTATGCATTCTCATCAATTGTTTTATCAAAGCAAGTTTCTCTCTAGTTAGTTAACCACCAAGAAAGAAATCCTTTAAAATAATAGTTCACAATTGAACCTAGAATAAGGACCACATCATCAACCGACCAACTTGTTTAAATGACCAGTTCTTACTGGTGGAAACACGGAGCCGATCTATCTACTGAACTTCCGAGAGAGAGTTATTGGACATTTTTAAAATGGACCCTTTAATTCCACACTTGAAGTGAAGGATGTTGAAATAACAAAAGTGTTCACCTACTCTACGACGTTAACAAAGGCGGAAGTTAAAGAAGATCGAGAAATGGCAACAAAGATAAATAATTGTTGGTCTTTGGCATAGGTGTTGAAGAATACAACCAATCTCTACGTGTGAATCGCAAATGCAATCAGGGACTCCATGAGGGAGCTACTCATGAGGGTACGATCGTTGAAGGAGTTCAGGTGGGATCATACTGACCACCCATATGAAAACTTTCACAGATGAAAGGTTGGGGGAAACTATTCTATGTGGCAGACAAAACATTCCTCCATATTAAACGAGCTAACGAAGCTTGGGATAACCAAGAACCCATCACCCCATTAATCAGTGAGGAAGTCTCTTAAAGTCTTCTTAATCATGGGCAAACAAAATGGATGCTATGCCTGAAGCTAAGGGTCTGAAGGTTTTCTACAATGGCCTGCTCTTAATTGGAAATCGTAAAACTCGTGAAATGAAGAAAATCATAACATCTCACAGAGGAATCTAAGAAAGACAAGTCTCCTAGTTCTCAATATATCACAATGGGTGAATTTTCTAGGCAAAGATGATGCATTTCCAATGTCACCAAGATATTTCAGAAATGTGAGAAGCATGGCGTTTCCATAAAAGAGGGTCCGACTGCAACCACAAGTGATCTATATTAACAAGTTGCGGAAAGGCACACACTTCATTAAGACTAACCCAATGCTTTAAGCTTAAAACGAGCCTGTTTAGAAATACGTGCCCTCGTTCTCAGGGATGGGGGTAAAGATAAGAGAAGGTGGACGTGTACTTGAAAAATGAATAAAAAGTGCAGCTGACTACGTCGTGAAGAAAGCTCTTGCTGTACAGGGGGATTCTTCAAGTGAGTAAGAGAATCGTACTGTCTTGATGATACATCGATTTTTTGCTTTCCAAGATGCTAACTATTTGATGTGTTGTTTTTTCCTCATGTGAAATAATATCATGAGGACATATAAGAAAGGAAAACCGTCCTCGACATGAAAACAAAACTTGAATACTTATTCTGTACACAGGTTTTGAGAAATCAGCAAATGCTATGATTCGACTCTATAATGGAGTTAACCACGAAAAGATCTATGAACACCAGTCGTGATAGTTTAAGTGATAAAAACAGTATGAGATTGTGCACATGTCAAGTTTTGCAGAACAGTTAAGCTTGTTCTAGAAGTATAAAGCCCTAGAACTTAAGGAACATTTCGACGCTCTAATGATTGAGAAATAATGGGAAAGAAATGGGGAGCTACAAGCTTGCAAACAGAGGAAAATAGTCCTAAATACGTTGAGACAAGAATTACTACAACGAACCCTGGAACCAGAAAATGATCACTATTAACGGACTGGTCCCGTCTTAAGAAGAAGTCCAACTTCTCTAAAATATGGACCATCGCTCCACCAAATGCTTTCCAAACATCACCAAAGTCAAAGAAACTACAATGAATCTCATAGTAAATATATTTTCTCTGTGATCAATAATTTTTAAGTCTTCATTGTGGTCGAAATGGCCATCTGAAAAGGGATTATCGTTGCTGGAACCAAATGCGTCACATAGAAAATTTGTAGTCTACTCTATACATAAAATAATCTAGTAAAAAGGGAACTTGTTCCCGTTTTTAGACCTAGAACATTAACAAGAAATACCTCCACATTGGGTAGAAAAACTCTTCTTTCATTCACCCTTATAAGCTTACTGGAACTCACTTGATTGACTCCCATCATATAAGTGATCTTTGTGTAGGGTAGTGAAGAAGTAGCACCAATGTTGGTTCATTGCTGGTTGCTCGAAGCACCATGACTGGCAAACAAACCCAAAACTTCCTTTTACTCAGCAAGTTCAAGGTGGAGGGGATCTCTTTTGGTGATGGAAAGAAGGGTTCCATTCTGGGAGTTGTGTCACAATTGAGAAATCCCTTGAATTTCCATTGCAAATGTGTACTAACTTGTTAGGGGGTCAAAATACAGCTTCTTAGTGTTTCCCATATATCTGATAAGGGAAATTAAGTTGAGTTTTCATGAGAAAAATGCATTTTACCAGCTTTTCTACCAAGAAAGTGATCCTGATGGCAAGGATGAAGAAAAACATGTATGTCGCAGAACTAGAAACAACTCATGGAGACTATCTAGCATGGATAAGTGCTCAAAGTGAAAATGTTTAACTTATGGCATAGGAGGCTAGGTCATATAAGATATTCTCTATTGAACAAACTTGTCTCCACGGACCTGGTCTGTGTTCTGCCAAAATTTAACTTAAGTGACAACAAAGTGTGTGATGCATGTGTCAAAGGGAAAAAACCAGATCAGCAATTCAAATCAAAAGAAGCAAGAAGTTCTTCAAAAGGGTTTTCGAGTTAATACTATGGATTTGTGTGGTGCCTGTGATGATATCTAAAGAACAAGCGAAGACTACATCCGGGGATTGTGATGACTCTCAAGGTCCACGTGAACTATATTTCTCAAGTTGAATTCTGAGATAATTTATGTGCTGATGATATTTTTTTAAAATGATCCAAACCTATCTCAATAGCTTGATTTCTGGGATCAAGTCCGACCATGGATCTGAGTTTGAAAATGCGAAGCTTGATGTCTTTTGTGTATATAATGGCATTAATCGTAACTTCCCAACACCTAGAACACCTCTACAAAACAGTGTGGTGTAAATGAAGAATAGAACTCTGGTAGATAGTGTCGAAACCATGATCATTTAGTCTTTATCAAAACTTTTGAACTGAAAGTTGTCAATACTACTACTAACGCACTACTACTACTGCGTGTTATATGACTTGCAGATGCTTAATCAGGTCTTTCTTGAAGAAAACACAATATGAAGTGGGCGATAGCCTACAAAACCAAAGAAGCTAATTTACCAAGGGCCGTTGAATGACAGAGTGTTTTGTGCTGAACAATGGCACGGATGATAATCGGAAAGTTGGATCTACAAAATGATATTGAACGTCCTCTTTTGTAAGGTTTGCAATTATCAAGCATAGCTTAAAGTGTTTTCAACAAAAGAACACTATGAATTTATAAAAGCGCTCATGTAATCTTCAATGCAAGTGGTGATTTGAAGAACCTGGAGATGAAGGACGATGATGATCTCAATGAGCTTTTAAAAATCTAGAATAGTGAAGCTAATATGCCTGAAACTGAAGGAAATCTAGAATTCGATGGTTTTGATCCTAGTACATCGGAGAACATGAAGGAGGATGATGTCAGCGATCATCACAGGTACCGTGTTCGTCTCTGGATGCAGTCCATAGGAACGCATTGTTATGAAAATGACGATTCAGAAGATAAAGAAGAACAAATGGATCAACCCAAACCCCTGGCCTTTAAACCATGGTGGAAGTATAGATCATCTCACCTTATTGAAAATCTCATTTCGCTATTGAATTCTGAAATGCAAACCAGGTCCAAAATAAGAAATATAGTTGCATTCTCAGCCTTCATCTCTACTATTAAGTCTTAAAATTTGAAATAAGCCTTGAAGGATGCTGACTGGGTCAAGTTAATGCATTATAAACTTCATCAGTTCGAGCGGAGCAATGTGTGGTACTTGGTCCAATACCTGAAACAAAACATATAGGAACCCGGGTGTGTATTTCGGAACAAGCTGAAAGAAAAATGGAGTTATAACAAGGCATAGTCGGACTTGTTTTCTAAGTTTGTAATCAAGAGGAGGCATGAATAAACAACTAAATCACGTTATAAGTCTTTCTAAATTATTCTTCAAGTGGTTTTAAGAGACAAAGACAACACCACCTTGATTCTAAATGAAAAGGGAATATAAAATTGCTCATTACCCTGTGGATGGTGGATGATATCATCTTTCGAAGCACCTCTGAATATCTGGGTGAAGAATTTTGATTCTAATGGGAATGACTATATGTGAGCATTCATGCGGGCGCTGAACTTTTTCCTGGGTCTACAGATCAGGCAAACCACAACTAAGCCTTCAATCTTTCAAGAGAAGTACACAAACGAGCTGCTAAAGAAGTTTCACATGGTTGACCCCAAGCCTATTGATACCCCCAAGGGTACAAAGTCAAAAATGGGAGAAGATGAGGTTGATCCACTAGTAAATCAAACCATGTATAGAGACATTACTAGATCACTATTGTACATAAAAACAAGTAAACCTAACATTGTCTTCAGTTTAGGAATGCGTGCATGATTCCAAGCATGTCAACGGGAATCACATGTGCGGTAAATGACAGACTAACTCTGATCCTTTTTTTATCGCAGTGACTCCTTTGAACTGGTAGGGTATACAGATGCTGAATTTGCACTATATCAGGCTGACAGGATGAGCACTTCTGAAATAGCTCATTTTCATGGATAATAACTCATATCTTGGGGAACCAAGAAACAAAATTCATTATCTCCCTCAACAGTTGAGTTTAACTATGTAGTTGTTACGTCTTTTTACACTCAACTCCTCTAGATGAATCAATAAATGGAGGGTTTTGGAGTTCAGATCCTTACTTTTTCTCTCATGACAATACCAGTGCAGTCAGGATGGGAAAGAATTCAGTCCAACATAAAAGAACAAAGCACATTTATGCATGTCACTAGTTATTGGGGAGACAATGTTGAAAAGGGGAACATCAGCATGTAATACTGCAAAACGGAAGATAAAATTGTTAGTATCATTAAAAAAGCACTTAGCAAGGATTAATTTGAGAGTAAATGGCTGAAGCTTGGATATGACCATGCATTGGACCTAGCACAACGCATCCAATTCTTGTTTTGACTATGATTTGGTTGGCAGGTATCCCCTCGGTACTCGTTAACATGTTGCATTAATCATATCATAATGTCCTAATGCAGGTATATACTCATGGAAATCGCCAAGCAAAGAATCAGTTTCATTCACGAATAAAATCTTACATGCAGAGGAGGACCTAGTCCCTCTCAAGGTTAGCACTCTTTACATTTAGTTTGAACTGTTGAGATCTCCATGTGTTAGTCATCGTCCCTTCTGACTGTTGTCCCATAGTTTTAGCGTCTACTGAAGGACCTGACACATCATTTCAAGTTCTTTTTATATGACCTTTTTCACTCCATCTCCCCATTTTCAAACCTCATTCTCTCTATGCTTTTTGCCAAAATCCCTATCTCTCTCTCAATGTCACTTTTTCTTTGATACTCTTCCTATTCTCTTCTCAAACAAAATTTCTCAATCTGCATATTGTTCAAAGAAAATGCTACACTCACTAAATGAAATAAACCTAGTGGAATTTTACACATCTTTTGATGCTCCGTATACTTCCAAAATGTCTATTATCTTTCCAGTTAACATTAGTGATACCGTTCCTCTTAATACTGATCTCCACCTTTGACCTCAACAACCCAGCACCCTCACATCAACCTGGTCCCTGTTCTTCCATGTTATCTGACCATTGGTTTGAGAGAGATTTTCCCGAGAATAAGTTGTCTGAGTCTAATATTCTCAAAGCCAGTGAAACCTTAGTTATCGAGAATCACCACAGATGAGGTGAGGGTACTGATAAAGAAGGAGGCTCGTTTGGGATAGCTTGCTTGGGGCTCTCAACTAGTTTCGACCAAACCATTGAGATTGGTGGATATCCTTTATCCTATTCTATTGAGCTGATGAGGTAATCACCCTCTCATGTGGTTTTTTTTCAAAGGAAAATGTTTCCTATATCCATAAAAAGAGAGGAGAAGGTCATGGAAGAGAAACTTAAGAGAAGATCTTTTACTAGATTAGATTCAAAGAAATTGATGGGAGATACTGTGAAATCCAGTGCAACAACTGCTGCAAAAGTCACAGGAAAAAGAAATCTGGTCATGCACTCTTTGAGATGCCTACTACTGATGTGATGGATTGGTCCCCTGAAACTTAATGTTCAATAAATGTTTGGGAAGTTTCTCACGAAAAACGGAAAAACACCTGAACATGGCTAGTAAGGGAACGAGTAAATGAAAGTCTAAAACATATGTGGCCAAGAAGGTTGATTCTAGAAATGAGAAGGGTAAAGATTTACAAAAGAGAAAAAAGCCATCCAAGATAAAGAGAGATATTTCTCCTGATGTTCAGCAAACATCTTTACCGATAATAGGTCCCACAAGGAACAAGGATAACCATGCAATAAACAAGCAGACCATCATCAGCAACCTGTGTTTACATATTGTTTGGGTGAAGGTTTTTGACCTGTATATCATCCCACACGCAAGTGGATGGACCTCCTTTAATGGATCTGTGAATTCAAGTCCAATGGAGTCACTTGTTTCCACAACATCTCACGTCTGCATGGGACGAGGTTAGAGAATCTATTTCCAACATTAAATTTGCCCAGAGGGGGGGATGTAACATTAACTAACTCCAGGGTTGGAGACAAGAGTTTATGTTTAACGATGAGACATATTGAGAACAAATACTCGAAGTACCTAAGTAGGGATTAGTCCTTTGTTGGAAAAATCTGCACAACGGCATTTATTAAAGAAATGCTCCAAGATCTTTAATACTCGCATGTTGGGGTTTCGAACAAACTCATGAAAGAAAGATCACCAATAAAAATTAAATATTAGTGACTGATTTCTGGTTGCAAATGAATGGAGGATCACAAAAATAAATTTTTTTTTTTGTATAAAAGGGACAAACGATTGAATGAGTTTGAGTCCTATTATCACCTTTGATGACGTTTTCATGGATTTATGGAGCTATGAAGAGTTCAGGTTATAGATTCCAAACAGATCAACATTTGATTTTTTGGTTGGTAGAAAGGTAGTGTTGTGAGACTAACATTTTTGTGTTTATGTGAGTGAAGCTACTGTTACTCTTGAAGATATGATTATTTTGGAAGGCTTATCTATTTTGGGTGAGTATGTTTCGTACCCCCTTCAATCCACATAGTTGGTAGAGATTGAGAAAATCATTAAAAATGCGCAAAGGGAGCTTATCAAACTGAAGAATAATAAATCAATTGTCTACAAATCGTCATAAGCTTTGATTTTGCGCACATTCAAGGATTTTCTTCAATCTCTGCCAACCCACGGGATTGAATGGGGCACAAACGAGTTTACTCAAGAGCCTAAGCTCTAAATAAACATATCTTCAAGATATATTAGTTGCACCCAGAAAACCTAAATTATAAGTCTCACAACTTCTTCTTTGAACCAATACAAAACTCAAATCTTGATCCTTCTGGACAATTTAATTTGACATCTTGATAAATCCATAAATACATGTAGCTTTTCACATATGGTTATGGATAGACTCCATCGTTTAACTTATTCTTTTCATCTTATTTGTTGATCCCTCCATCAATTGACACCATGAAAGGAGACTTTCAATGTCCACTCAGATGTGGTATGAAAAGAAATGGAGGACTTAGGAGAAACATCGTAGTATCACGATGATTTACACAAATACTTTCCAAGTACTTGAAAAAGTTTGGTTTATCTATGTCCTCTCTAGATGATTGCTAGTTATCAAATCTTCGATTGATAATGGAGTAGTGGTGTAGATCTCAATAATCCCTCTCCAATTTAGGATTCATCAATAATTGGGGTATTTAGGGTTTAATGTCTATGGGCTTCAACAGTTAGGTTATTTAGGGTGAAAAATTGTGTAAGTTTCCATATGTGTATTTAGAGTAAAAAAATTACGAGTTTTTTAAGGCGGCAGGGCTTTTCCATGGAAATTTAAGAAGTACCTTGATATCATTTCCTTTAGTTTTATTTTTCAATATCAATAATTTCTGTACATTTGAAAAAAAATTGTAACGACATATTTATCACCAATTATCATATAGTTGTGGCACAATTATAAAATTCATAAATCACTATAATTGATATATTGTTTGACTATCAAATCGAGAACTTAGAACCACACTATTTATGATGGGAAAGAACAATATTTTGAGTTAATTGTGAAGGTTTTCCTTTAATCTAGCTCCTTAATGATATATAATTTTACTTAATTCATGCTTCTTATAAAAGGAAAATATATTGTGGTTTGTCAACGACCACATATATAATTGATAGGCCACACGGACATTTAAGAAGTTAGATGCTCATTGTACTCTTATTCCTGGAATTGAGCTTAAAGTAATAAGTTCCAATTCATATAAATTCCATGTGTGAAATGTCAAAATGATGAGAAAGAATTGTGAGGCTCGATTTATGACACCAGTCATTGGATAAAATTATAAAGTGTTTGATAGTAAGGAATGGGACTCATTGATGAATTTAAAGTATATTGAAGGTCATGTTTTTAGGTAGGAGATAACTTTAGAATTTCTTAAAGAAACACATACAAATTATCTTATTCAGTCTTACTATACATTTCTATAGAAAGTGCTTTCCACCTCTCAAATCCCAAACTGCCCTTTCACGTGGCAAAAACTGTACCAATCACCACATATATTTCATTACATTAATGGAGCAAGTAATTAGATAATTTACACAATAAATATTTTTTTTATTTATAGTTATGTAGACCTTTCCTTGTACTTTGATCATATTTAATAATATCAGTATCTTCTATAGATTCAATGATTCTATATTTAGAAAGAAAAAAGGCAATAGATATGAAGGTTAGTAAATTCAAAGCATATTATTTTTAACACTTAAGAGTATTTATCATGATAACTACTAATCAATGCAAAAGAAACTTTCAATCACTTTAGATATTCACTAACACCACTCTCATTTTTCATATTATCCTTAAGTTTGTGTTGATTACTCCTTTATTATTTTTGTGATCAACATTGCAGAAGGAATCAAACTGCAGAGAAATGCCATAAAGAATATACAAGCAAACTAGAAAGAAGAGATTAGATATGGGCGAAGCTTGAGGCAAAATTCTTTCCTTGAAGCTAAACGTCATTTTGTATCCTAAGTTCCATATTTGATAGAGAAAAATTAATTGGATTTTTATATGTCTGTATGACCAAAAAAGAAAGATTACTCGAGGGTTCTTCCAAAACATCTTTTGAGTGCAATTTTTATAATTGATATCCCAATCAACAATAGAAATTTTCTACATAACATCCATAGTTGGTTATGGCACCATAGGCTTTTATTAGATAACTCACATTCAGTTTCATTCCCTATCACAGGTATAATTTATTGTTGTTTGCACCAGCAAGTCTTATGGGGGTTGGCTAGTGTTGATTTTATAGTTACATATATAAATGGTTTAGACTTGACTATATATTCTTTCCTTTTGGTTTTAGCCTGGTTAGACTAGCCTCCTATTCATAGTGAGGTGTTGTTGTCATTACCGATGTTGACGTATCTTTGGTCGGTTGGTGTCCATAATGAAACTTTGTATTAAGAATAGTTATTTGATAACACCTTCCATTATGTTTCGTTGTGTTATGTCTCTTGATTTTCGTATTTTTCTCCTTTACCCTAATACGCAATTGGTCCAAAATCTCTTTCTTTTTATTCCTTATACTTTACTGGTTTTACATTTCCCATACCTATGCTTTTCTTTACCTTTGTGAGCTCGGTCGTCTATGCCTAATTTGGGAAAGTGTACCACTTATTGTTATTCAGTTGTACACTTCTCACCTTTCCTATCATAGTACAACTTCTATCATTAAGTCCGGCCCTTTGTGAGCAACCTTTTTGATTTAAGACTATGTGAACTCATAATTTTGAATTTTTCCATCTCCCGCGATTTTTTACTTGTACTAACTTTATTTGCATTTACATATGTTCAATATAATTTTAGTTTCTCCTGTTCACCGATTTTGATCAACAAGCTCGACAACCGATGAACGGACCATATCTTTTTGTCATATATATCTTCTTCATTCTCTATTCCTCTATTATATTCTTGTAATGACCCTCATTGTAAAATATATTTTCTTGCATGTTTGTACTGTTTTCCCCCTACCCAGAGCTTTCTTGAAGCTTTTCTATCTTGCTTGATTGAGTGGGATGCTTCCTGAGGTGGTCGGGAGAGTTTTGAGCAAGTTTTTCCCTTTGAAAAACTTTTTAAGTGAAAGAGTTGACTTTAGCCAACATCCAAAGAATCTGATGTCGTAAAAAAAATTTAAAGCTCTAGAAGTTCTATGTTGATCTAGTAGAATGATTGGTTCTAGTTCTGAGGGCCTCGGTTTGAGTTTCTGTCATTATAAATTTGACTTTAAAGGTTTTTGCCAATGTTTGACTTCAGTCAATATTCTTGGTAAAAGTGCTCAAATAAGAATTTTATTAGTGTGGTTAGCTCAGGAATAACAATTGAGTTTGTTCTAGAATGATCTTTGGTTTGGATCTCGAGATGTTCGAAATTTTTTTTTTGTAGTACCCCTTTTAACTCGTGTCAAATAGTGCACAATCGATGATTCCTAAATTATGTTCAACTTAGGGATCACCACGCTTACTTATTTTTTTGGTGTAAATTAATACACTTTAATATTTAAGTTAACTAATGCAAAATTAACTTCAATTTGGTGTACTTACACTTATGTGATTCTAAATAAGGGTTCAAGTGTATCCTAAAGGGACGACTAGCTCATTTACAGATAGAATTAAAAAACGTTACAAATAAACTTTTTGGATAAAAATCTTATTTGATTAAAAATATGATGGCACTTTAAAATTACAAAAAACTTATAACACATTATTATTTTTTACGAGAGTGCCATATAAGAAAATAATTTATGGATTCAAATTACTAAGTAGATAACTAGTATATATATATGAGTACTTTCTAGTATAAGTTAATTAAAACCTTCATTCGGAAGTTATGTATAAACTATTTTCCATGTATTTTAAGTTTTAAACATACAAATCATCAGTCAAACCATCTTTATGAGGTAACCAAAACTTTACTAAAAGGTGAATTGCTTACATGTCTTGACCAAAAATAATGAGTAATTAGATACAACTTTAAGCCTAGAAAGATGTGAAAAAAGTATAATCTTTCAATTTTAAGATTGGGGCTCAATAATTTTTAAAAGCTTGATATTTTAAAATAAATATTTTGAAAAAATAGTTGCACCATTTGGTTTATCAATTGAAAAAATCGGTCCAAGTTGTTTTAAAAAAATGATTCTCAAGGTCTGCAAGCTTTTAGAAGGCAAGCATGTAAAACTTGGTTTTTAAAATAGACTGTTGATTCCTTTTTTAAAAAATTTAAAAAAATATTAAAAGCTACTGCGACTACAATGATTTATTATATTAGATATTGTGAATACAAGAACAAGACGCATTCAAAACACACAAGCTAGTTTAACATGTAAAGAAAACTAAGCAAGCAAATAAATACTAAAAATATAAATAGCCATGAGTGAATTCAAGTGAGTACAGTTTATTTTGCTTGCTATTTCAGATTGTGTAAAATGTCATAGTGACTCCATGTGCAGGTTGATTTAATGTCGGATCTATCAGACTCGACTTTTTTGCAAGATTCTTGAATTAAGACTCCATTTTGTCCCTAAGTGTGCGTGTAGAAATAAAATATAAAAATATGATATAGGCAAATCAAACATTATGAATTAAGATGGAGCAACAAGACCAAACCATATCAAAATGAAGTAAAGTATAGTTTTGATTTTTTTAAAAGTAAATGGGCAGTGACTTTGCGCTATATATATAAATGACATCGTACATGAAAATATAAATTAAAGGAAATTGAACAAGGTGAGTCATGTTTTTTTCTGATTAAAGGATCATTCATGCTAGTCAAACATACATCTTGATTACAGATAAGATTCAAACAAATCATTCTTATTATATTTAAAGAAATATATGTTTCTAGTTGAAATAAAAAAATTTATTGAGAGAGTAATCTTAACTAAGCCCTAAGATCATTCAAGTTAGATACACATATGACATAAAACAAAAGAAATACATGATTTTTATATACAAAAGTGATTAGTTGTAGATAGAATGTAACTTCTGATAAAGAAAAAGATACATAATATGTTGCAAGTTTAAATGGATAATTCATCAACTTGCATTACATGAGTATATTCAATAAACCACACAAATACGTAAAAACGACTATGTATTGAAGAAAGAACGAAATATTGACAATGACCTTTTTGTGTGGCAGTGAAGTAGGGAAGGTTCTAGATCTATACAAATCTTAATTTACTCACAAACAAAAAAACACAATTAATCCAAACAAAAGTTATACCAATGTTTTGATTTGGAGAGGAGATGCCAAATTATAAATGTAAAGAGTAGCTCAAAACACGGAAAACGAACTTGATAAAATAAGAAATTATAGTTGAAATTAGAGTTCTTGAATTGTTGACCTAGAATTTAATGTCCTATATTCAAAATGGTCAAAGATAACCATTAAAGCTCAAATGTTAAGACTTTTGGATGGACTCGACAGTCTTCACATGATTGGCATAGCCATAGCACGAATAAAGAGTGAGAACCTCTATCCATAGCTAAAGAACAATGGAGATTTTTTGAAAATAGAAGGAATGGGGAGAGAAAGAGAGAGGGAGAGACATTCTCCGACGACTTGTGATTTTTGAGGGACTCTGGGGAGGGATAAAACCCTAAACCATCTAAATGGACTTCGGTGAGAGGGGATAAAACCCTAAACAACCCAAATGGACTTTGGGGGGAGGAGATAAAGTGGGTAGTAGGGATTGTGAAGAGGACTGATGGGTTGATGTTTCGGCTGCAACATTTGGGCCCTTGTTTTTAGGGGTTCTTTTGGAATAAATGGCATATACATATATAAGTGTTATGGAAAATTAGCAAAAAATAGCCCATATTTAAATAACATGTAATATATAAAAGAGGATCACAAATTAGCTCATATTAACCGATGTCATGCTAATAGGGTTTTTTAAAAAAACATTCCTTGTGAAACTTAATGCCACACACATCATTAAAAAAAACGTGGGAAACCATATAAACTCTCCATAGATGATTAGCGATTCAGTATCCATAAACTCCATCAATTCATATAAATTCATGTATTTAATATAAAAATCAACCAGGTTCACTAAAAACAAATCAACAATGATGGTGGCTTCTGATAGTGTCGATTCATCATGCGGAGAGTAAGATAGCACAAAATAATTTTGTACTTACTTCTATGAAAGTGGGTGTGTTATTACCACATACTTGATATTCAACGGCTTCCTTATTCAACTTGATTTCAAGCCATCAAAATGTCGATACTTCCTTGAATTCGTTTGATTTTCATTATGACAATTCTATGTCGATATGACACGAAACACCATGGAATTACGAGTATAGATCGAATTGAATAAAGAGTCACAAATGTTTAAATAATATTAATTGAGGGGAGAAGATGAAAGTGTTTTTGAGAAAAAAAGTTGGCGTAGTGGCTAATCTTGTCTCGACCATCTATTACGACCTAAATACCCAATTGATGATGGTTAATTAATCCCAATTCATGTAGACCCAACATATTTGCAACGATAACCGTATGTAATTAGACCCAAATTCTGACGTAGTGCTATCTTTCCTATGTTAGCAACCTTAAACTATTAATTAACTGATGCTAATTAATCGATATTTATGTATAAACATCAACAATACGAAGCATAACACAATATGCACTACATTAAATCAAAACTCAATCCCCACAATTGCACCCAAGATCTTAGGGTTGACCTTATTTTAATTAGCCAAAACACATGTATGAACATCCAACCCCATAATTGTGGCCCTAGGTCTTGGGGTTCACCTCATGCGAATTAGCTCAAATCAATGTATGAACATCAACAAGACAAATCATAACACAATAAAAAATACATTAAATCAACACCCGACCCCATAATTCCACCCCCTAGATCTTGGAATTTTAGTCACCCATCACAAAAAGCAAAAAATATATTATAGCTTCTATGAATTAGTAATTGATAATATGAAATTAAGAAATATAACATAAATCCACTTGGAATTTTAACATCAATTTATCAAATTCAAGAGCGAAATTGAAAAACTCCACACTACACGAAACAGGATTTATAGTGGCAATATTTAGCAGCACACCTATTTGTTGCTACAAAAGTTATACATCCAGTGACGACATATTAAGGCGTCGGAATAGATAAACATTTAGTGGCGAGTTATGCTAATTTTCCGCTGATAGTCGTTGCTAATTCTCAATTATTTCTTCCCGCTAATACTAAAATTTTTGCTCCATCTTCTTCAGTGGCAACATCTAATTTGTAAGCATCTGACCTAAATTTTGTGGGGTGGACATGGACGCTCCAAATAGTCAATTTAAATTTACATACAATAAAAATTTAAAAGAAACAACAGGAAAAAATGAGAATAAAAAAGTACACACAACTCTTTTCTCTCCATATCAACTTTTTTTCTCAAACCCTCCTCTTCTCAAGTTTCCGCTTCAATTTCTCGCGTCCATGCGCTCAACTTTTTTCATTAGAAATGTCTGCAAGCTCTGTGACCCTCAATCTTAATCGCTTCGATTTCATAGAAATATTTTTTCCCAAATCTTACTTTCTATTCTTTAGCCCATTCATAATCTGTAGCAGATTGAAGTGTTTTGAAGTTTTAGGCAAAAGGTTCTCAAAAATCTTCAAAAAAATCAGAAGTTTGCTAAATGTTTTAAAAAGTAAGGTTCAATGTTTTTATTATCACTACATGATTTTGATCTTTTTAAAGTTTTGAAGCTGCTCAAAGCTGTCATTCCACTCTGTAACGTCTATTTGTTTCATATTTTTGTCGTTTGAATCTTCATAGTTTGTTTTTTGATGCTATTTTTTTCTGGGTTTATTGCAAGTTTTTTTTTTTGTTTTTAAAAAATGGACCTAACTTGTTGTTTAAACGAAACTTTTGTAGTTCTAGTGTGTGGATTTTATTTCAATAGAAACTCGATTTATGTATATAAATGGTAATTTTTTTTTTAGAACTTCTATTAAATTTTAAGAGTTTGTAATCTTTTCCAGACATTAGAGCTTGCTTGTGATTTGGTTTACAGGAGTTCATGAAGTGCCATTATTTCAATTGAAGTGTTAGGTTGGTCATATCTATACGTATGATGAACTCTTGATCTTACTGGATTAGATTAACTAAAGTTAAATATAGATATATATGACTTAAAAGTATGAATCCATGGCTGGCTTAATCTGCCTGTATGTAAATTTAGTAAATGTCCTTGAAATGAAGTTCTAATGGTTTTGTTAGTTCTGAAAAGTTGAGTTTTTGGTGTATTATTAGCTTTTGTTTTGGCCAAAAGCTAGGAAAGTGGTTTTCTTCACAAAGGTAGGTTTCTCTCAAAACTCAAAAATTTTTTAACTTTCTTCTCTAATTTTCAAAACTAGCTGACGTATTAATACGGGACCCGCAGATCACGAGCGACTCAAGCTAACCATGCAACATATCACAAAAATACTTAAAGATTTTTTGAAAAATAGACATACTATGTGGAAGCTTATATCATAGCATAGAATGAAATAATGGGGAATACCTATTTTAAGTGTTGATATATAATAATTGAGTTTATTCAAAATTAAAGGGTCAAACTCTACTAAAAACTAAATCTAACTATGTTTGAAAAAAGTTACTAGAGATGTTTGGACATTCACCATTTATCGCTAGCAGCTGAAACTAAAAGACTGGAAATACAAAAATCACATGTCAATCGTCCTCAAAGAATCAGAACTCACAAGTGATATTGCTGAACTATAGATTGGGAACCAATCTATGTCGGATCTAGATGTTGAGGAGGCCCTGAACCTACATCACGAGAAGATTAGACACGATTATGTTTAGTACTTGAATGTTTATGAGCATACAAAATATTATAAAATTGAACAATGTATATATAACTAAACGAAGCAATGATATAACAGAAACATTCCTAAAATTTATTAAAATACTGACATATTAACTAAAAATGCAACATTAGTATATTGATAATGAAACATTCTTAACTTGATCATGTAAAACTGAATAAACTGACCTACAGTGTACTTCATGAACTAAATGAATCTTCACAACTAGTGTTCTGAGTTTTATGCAAATAATTAAGCAAAAATTCTACGAAAATATGATAGTATGATTTGGATTATTCTAACAACTGTATCACAAGAATAATCTTAAGTGTTCAAAAAACCCTACGTCTAAACATTATATAGGAATGCAAAAAATTTGACAACATTCTAGGGGACCGCAATGTTTTGATGGGTGAAAGGGAGGAAACCTACCCCACTAGTGAAATCCCACAAACATGGCGAAATTCACGAAAAAATTGTTCAATTTTCGCGCTGATTTGAAGATAAATAGTTGTGTTCTTAGACGGTTGGGTCGACTCTTTCTCTTTCTTTTCGTTCAACTTGATGATTTTTTGGAGAATGAGTTGATTAGGGTGAGTTCTAATTATATTATTGGGCTAAAACTGACCCAAATGACGTTGTTTAGGGGTCCAACACATAAATACTAGAATAATCCTGACTTAAAAGTTATCGGGGTCAATCGACAGACTGGCCAATAGACCATCGACTGACCCACGGTCCATCCTGTCAACCGTCATTGGCTTTTAGAGAAGGGGGTTTTCCGGTCTCAATCCAGGGACTAGAACCATGGCCTTTGGTATGACCTTTGGTATGACCTATGGTCATTGGGTCCATCCATGGGTCGTGCCTTAGCAATACTTTTATCCTTGTTTTCTGGAATGGCCTGTAGTTATGGCCATGCACTGAAACGACCTACGCTCCGTGGGGGTGGGGCCCATCGATGGCCCCCTGCAACTTCGTGAAAATGTTCATTCCACTTTGTCTAGGATACGAGGTGCTACATTTTCATATTATACGTGTTATCTGATTTAACCTCAAATGGAAAACTCATTTAAGTCTGCTTTTCACATTTATTGGATCACAGATTACCATCTTGCTTAGCCTCTAAAGCATTCATTTTTTCTCCTTGCATAGTATTTTTTGGCGACGTTCAGCAAGTTCATCTTTCTTCTTTGGTGGATCACTATCTTTATTGGACTTAGACAATTTTTTTCCAAAGAAACAAGCGTTGTGCATTATTGTTTTGACAGAGGTCATGATCACCGGCCGTTCTCCTTTCTCATTTAGCGATCAACAATGTATTGTCTGTATGTCTTTTTGCATTTTTCGCCATTCCTTAAAACAACAATCCTTTCCTTATCCATTTTTCTTCATACATGCAAGCAACATGTCATAACAATAGGACAAAATTATACATTGAACACACTCATTAATAATCTAAATAGACCTCTAATTACGCAAATCTACAAATTGTCAATAACCCCAGCTTAAACTTTTATTTGTCCTTGAGTATATCAAGAATACATTTATCTTAGTAAAGGTGTCTACAAAAGTATTCAATGACAGATGGAAGTGTTATAACAACATTACTCTCAACAACATGTTTCATTCACTCATGATCAGACGCTTAAATAATGCCG
>JAKWJA010001131.1:0-94454 GCA_027704765.1 Solanum habrochaites
GGGACCGGGTAAATGGTCGAGTGCGGAGTTTCTTGGCATATTGTTCAACCGAGTTTCCCTCACGAGAGGGCCGTGTATTATATTATATATTGATTGGTGAGAGGATGGTTATGATGCATGGAGATGATGTGATGATTGTTTTGCCGAGTCCCTTACAGGGAAGCTGTGCATCCTATATTTAAGATATGCATGAGTTTCACTTAAAAAGTACATGTGTAACGATACTTATTCATCTTATCGTGTTGGTATCTTGTGCATCGTTAAACCTTATGCTTTACTACGCAGTACATTGTCCTTACTGTGATCTCTCCCTTTCCCTCGTGGGGGCCTGCGTTTCATCCCGCATGTTGTAGACGCTCATTTCGGTGATCCTCCTGCCCTAAGGATATCTATTCTGCTGTTTGAAGAGCTCCACGTTCGGTAGCCAAGTGTTTTTGGTACTAACTTTTAAGTATGGTAGCCGTTTGCTTTGTCTATGGTATGTTGCGGGGGGCGGGGCCCTGTCCCTCGATTTTCAGTCTACTATAGCTCTTTAAGGTCTGTAGACAGCGTGTGGTTTGTATATTTAGGTTTGGTATAATTGTCATGGACATGGTTTGTTTGGAATGTTTCCCGCTTGGTTACAAGGGCAAGCCTTGTCGGCTGCTGTACAATCATTGTGTCATTGTGTACGCTGGCAGCCTGTCTCCCTGCGCTGTGCTATTTCTTTGGGAGTAGTGGCGGCCTTGTGCTCGGCTCGCTTATTTGTTTACGGTTTAATGATTAATGACTCCTTATGTGACGACAGATCCATCTTATAATATTTGGTGCGTTGGGTTTGGCTTTATTTGATTAAATTCCCTATTGTCTTAGTTTCTTTGTCTACTTTATAGGTTTGTATGTGATGTCCAAAATGGGCACGTAGTCCTAAGTCACGGCCCATCGGGGGGTCGTGACAGCCATATTGTGTTTCATGAGTTAATGAGGTCCTTATATGATTTATAATAGTTTTAAAAGTCAGTGTGTCAAGTTTCATGAAGTTTGGAGGTCAAACGTCCAAGAACGTCCATGACATTCGAAAGGTTTGCCTTACAACGACCTCATGTGTCTTGTCATATTTCGTCGAGTTTTACGTGTTCATTTTGGATGAAATTAATGTGAAACATCCTAAACTCGTATACAAACATATTGCTGTTGGAAACATTTAGGCAAACAACCCCATGGACCTCCAAGGGACCTTGAAGAAGGATTGTTTGCTTGAGCCAGGACTGTACAAGACAGCCCCAAACAACGGAGGGAGTAGATGGTTCATTGGCCAGTCGACGCCCCGTCGATGGCAGTTGTTGATCAGGAATTAGGAGTGGTATAAGGTCAACAAAAGTACCATCCTTAGTCCAAAAGCACGGACCAACAGGACGGCTAAACACTTAGGAGAAATCATTCTTCAAAATCAAAACCCCTTAATCTCTTAGAAATTCTCTAGAACTCCATTGGAGCCAAAACTCAAGGAAGAGCTTCGATTGTAAATTTGAGTGGTTATTCTTCATAAAATTTGTGTATTAACATCATTTATGTTTGGTTTTTGATCCTAGAAACTCTATTCATCAAGTAGCCAATCTTCAAAGTGATTTTCAAAGTCCTTCTAAATATAATGAGTTTTCTAAATTGAACTAGAATACATGGGTTTCTTGAATGATAAAGGTTTTAGAGAATGACTATTTGGATCGATATTTGTTGTTAATTTAGTATTATTTTGTGGTAACTGTCGTTTCAACTACGGACACCCCGTGTATTGCATCTACCCTAGTTCTCTTCTTGACATACTTTAAAAAATGGCGTTCAACGTGAGATTGTCCTAAATTCTTATGAATTCTCTGGGTGAGTTTTCTATGGTCTATTAATGAGTTAATATTGTATGTAAATTGCATGTATATCTTGTCTTGATAATCTATCTCGCAACTTTGTGTCTCTATATTCTTTGAGTATTAGGATTAGCATTGAATTGATGTTCATTGGAATAAGGGTAAGTCCTATATGGTATTGAATTGGAACTGCATTTATACTGGATTTAATTGGAGATATCGCATCTGCGTGCTTTTACGCTGATTTCTCTTATTTATGTACTTTGTCCTTTACGCATTAAGTGTTGATTAGTATAACATCCACTTATTGGAGAATGCGATGTCTATGTGATTTGATTGGTGCCTTGTCTCATCTTTACTTTATGTACTTATATGACTCATGGTCGTTGTCAGTGCACTACACCGGCACAGTATTAAAGCCATGACTTTTGATATGGTGCATTATGTGAAGTTTTTATCATATCGGGCAGTCGCATGTTAAGTATTTGAAAGTATGTGGTTCTCAACATTTGAGAATGTGTTATGTTGTGACTATGACATGTTCCTTATTGTGGTAGTTCTAAGTTGGTGCATACTTAATATCTTCCTAATGTTGTATTCAGTATAATGATGACTATAATTATGATTATAGTAAATAGGTCATGTTATAACTAAATATGAACCTGGTTATTCCAATATGCTTCTAGTTAAGGACTATGATGTATGTATATCCTCCTAAGTTGTAATCTTGTGCGTCGTCTTTTATTATAGACTGTGTGCCCCTTACTTGGATGCATGTATGAATGTGAATATGAGATGTTTTGACTTAGGCTGTAAAGACTCTTTGTCTTTATGTATTGATGACAAACAGACATTGAATGATTCTAGAGGTTCCTTTATGTGAACCTTTGAACCTAGTTGTTAAGATTATGAACCTTGAAAGTATAAATTCGTAATGGGTATGCTTTCGTTTGTTAACGAATATTGGACTTTAGCAGGTTGGTTTGGCTGTGTTGACTTGCTCATATTATCCATATGAAAGTAACATGAGCTATCTTCGTCGCCTATGTAAGTGCAGCCCTAGGGGACTCTTTGGTAGGAGTAATGTGTAGGTTTAAACTATGATAATGGAACCTCTTTAATGTGTCTGATACGTTAATTCTGCAACCCTGTCAAATTTGTTCCGGAAACAAATGTGGACTACCACCAAGTGAGTATGGTAAGAGAAAAGTAGATTCCAGTGATAAGAACGAGACTTAGAGTTACAAGAGTGGCATACCCGGCCAAGCCCTTCATATTTCTCACCATGTTGTCCTACATGGGATGTGTCCAAGGTTCTATTAAAAACCATTGCAAGTAGATACACCCTCCGTCGGAGTAGTTTACTCACCCGATGATTCCACTGCTTGTTACCCATACTTTCTCTTTTGTTTATTGTTTATTCTCCCCAATCATAATATGGGACGCATACTAATAAACTTTGAGAACTTTCATGAAGGTTTAGTTGTTTGTGGTATGGGAACCTACCTAAACACTGCACCCTTTGTCTTTGTGAAGGTGTTAATAAGAGTTCCCTATCGTAGGTCCTTCACCAAGACCACTCATACTTGAATGCGTCTTATATCTGTATGAATGTCTAGTTTATAAACTATGAACTAATGAATTAATGTTTATAAAGCATGTAAATGATGAGAACCTTATCTAGAGTGACTTTTAAGGATTCTAGTTAAGTGTGAAGGTGGACATAAGGGTATGATGTCTTCTTTCAATGTCCTTACCTGGCGAAGTCTTCAGAATGACTCTAGTTTAGGGAAAGTTTGGTTGAATACAATTAGGCATGATCTTCAACATTATAAATTCTGTAAGGATTATTTAGGTTAACTTGAAGATCGGTAGTATGGGAATTTCTCTTTCGTAGGGAGTACCTTAAGTAAGTCTTTGGATGCCTTGGGTGTTGAAGAGAACTCACATATTAATAAACATGTTATGTGCTCTGCATAGATCTTTTAAAATGTATTGCCTCTCATTATATGTACACCTGTTGAGTTACATCATTTAGGCATGTCTAGTGAGAGGGATTTTTATTGTTCTCTGCTTTTTTTTCTTTATTAGATTATAGTCCCAATTCTTTTCGGATAGCTTTTGTAGGATGGAGTAGAGATTAAATACTAGAAGGTGCAATCGATGAATGTGAATGACTCCACTGTAACAGTTGAAGAAGTTCACTGTATCCATGTACTATTGCTACTGTTACGTTGCCTTTAAAAATGGTATAAATTTGATTAGTTATTTCTTACTGTCCGTGTTATAATAGAAGTTGCATAAATGTTGATATCTATTCTGACATATTATGATTATATTATATCAACCATGGTATACCTTAAAATAAATGTCGTTTTTTCATGATTTTATGCATTATGCCATACTGTATATCAATTGTTTGTACTAATTCATATATATTTTTTATCTTTATTTATGGTTGGTAGGTTGAGAGCATTGTGGAAGTCAAAGCTTGGATTATTAGCTTCATTTGTCGTAAGTTAAGTTCGACAGCTTATTGTTCCTTCTCTCTATTTAAAAGGGCAATAGTTCTTCTGCATTTCAAGCTTTCTTTCTATATTCAAGTATTTTAAAAGAATAACGACTAATATTCTATATCTTGACTGTATGGTCCGTGTCCCTGTATCTCGTCGTGTCTAAACCTTTGATGAGATTTAGACTAGTAATTTTTTCTAGGATTGTCTAATTAATGAATGAATAATTATTAAAAGATATTCTCATTATTTGTCGAACCCGGCTTATCCCGCCGTAACGACTGTCCATATTTTTATATACGATGACCTCAGATGAAAGGGGTTGTGATAGCCCTCAGAGAGGCTCATACTTTGCCGGTGCGTTACGCCCAAGAATGCCAATCTTCTTGACGCCTGTGGTATCGCGATGTGACAAACTAAACCACGGCACCTTATTGTTCACCAGTTGGCGATCTACCCAATTTAGGCTTTCACTATTCTCTCCTGGTGGGGGGCTGGCCGTCACCCCACAACCTATTGTGTACAATTTCTTGCACTTTGTATGTCTTTGAAAATTTATTGAGATTTTCTATTTATACCTTCAGGTAACTCTTTTCCCTTGAATTAATGACATAATAATCATTAAACTTGCATTTGAGAATTATTTAATTGATTGATCTATAATTTCATTTGTATTGGGAAGAGGAAACTCCTAAATCTTGTACAGTAGCGAATGAACCATGAAAACTAATACATCGAGGCATCCCGTATTGTCCGGGTGTAATAAGGACATAAGCGATCTATGCCTACATCAAACACTCTCTACTTTATTATGATCTTTAATGACACCATTGACTTCAAAATAACAAAGAGAGGATTCACTAACAAACTTGCTTTGGCAAATACCCTTCCTATAAATACCCAGTTACTATGGGAAGGTAATTACAACAGTATAGAATGAGTGAAGCATATCATTAAGTAAGTTTCTATGCACTAAAAATGGGAGAAATATGTTAGCTATTTTAAGAGATAGTACGCTCCGACTATGTTTCCTTAATCATGAATATAAATTCGAGATTTACTTTGTTGATATTGATCTCAACTATCATTATTTTGTTAATACCCTTTGGTTACTCTGCATAAGGAATAGGATATCAAATAGCCTTCATACTTTAATCTTTGACCGATATTAACTATACGATTTTCAACCCTTCCCCTTTTTCGATGTATCTATAGTTCATAGTCATGGTAAATCAAAACTTGAGGAAGCTTAACTCAACTTTACCTCTCGAAATGCAATAGCACTTTTGGAAGATAATGAGCCCATACTAACCCTTTAACACTAATGTATATCTCTACCCTCATTCTCTCTCTTACACTATGATTATATATCCTTCTCCCCGAAGATCTAACCAAGAGCCAACGCTAATACACATAGACCAGCCCCATATTCTGCTATCATACACCATCATTGTCTCACACCCCTCCCCTTGATTTCTTCATGACAACCTAACACACCCCTATACCCTATCTCACAACTCATACATAAAGGGAAGACAAAACAATATGGGATAAAATCACCTTACCAACCGTCTTTTACCTCATATTTCTTGCTAATTTCTCATTATGTAGTCTGCCCTTGCAATTCTATCTAGACACTTTATCTCATTCCTATCACACTTAAAACCGCCAGAAAACAAAAGGTATCTTATAAAACCAAGTAAGTGAGTGCAGTTAGCGCTTGCCTGGAATTTATCTTTCCCTGACCTTTTGTACCTATAATTTGAGCACGAATAACATTTGTTTGCCTCTAATTATCCCATTGTGATAATTAAGTAAACTCCCACGATGATGTTCACGTCCCTATGTTTGTAAGATAATGAAGGTGTCCACGACCCGAAAGCATCCTCCCTCAGAAGCTCTAGAGGAGAATCTTTCTGTTTTTCGTGACGGCCGTACTTAACCTTTTGGTCGCTCGTCTGTACAAGTGCTTTACTAGTCGTTCATCCATAAGCAAAGGAAAAAGTAGTGCAGACCATGAACAAACTGGTTTGTCACCAGAATCTTATAATAAAGACCAAATCCTTACCCAATCTAAAACTCTAGATGGATCTCGACGTCGAAACAATCCCCAATCTTAAAGAATGGAGCTATATCTAGGGTGACATGGCCTTTCTACAATGTAATAAAATACATCCAAGGAAGTCTTTATAACATAGTTAAAGAAAAGAAAATTCCCTCATATATATGTATGATGGACATCACTTTTTTCTTCGAGAGGAAAACTTTCCCAAGCTTTCCTCTATGCCTCAATTCAAACCTTCAAAAGCTCCAACTTAACATATATAGTATAAAAAGTTAGAATAATGCAAACAAATTGTACTAAATATGGCATGCTGGCAAGAAACATGTAAAACGGTCACATTTTAGTACATTCATTTCATCAATTAAAAAGTAAACATCCTCATCAATACAACAGAGCAACCTATCATACTACCATCATTTACAACTTAGCACTAAGAACTTCCAAGAAATAATTTTAAAGCCAACAAGAAACATTATAGTAACCAACATTGAACCATTCACCAATCGTGCTAGAACTCCTTAAGAAGTTTACATGTAACATACCTTTGAAACATTTGACAATGAATCATTTACATATTTCGACTCAATAAATTCAAACCTCTAGAGCATTCAATGAACCAATCCTACACTTAAGTGACTTCCAAATCAGCAAATCAAAGGAAAACCTCATTTTCCTCTCGAGTTTTCCCCACCATAGATTGGCCGAAACTCACCTTAAGTGTTAAGATATGACTGCCAGTATGCATATGCCTCCTCCAATACAACCTAAAAGAACAAACCCTTACTACTTTACACCTACCTCCCTTTTGGCTTACTAATTAGGGAGAAACAACAGCCACCTCTATCAAAATGGCATCCACCTCTAAAGACAAAACACCACCAACAAACCACCAAAGTCTCCCTTTTGATGCTTGCCTTATAGTTAGTTTGCAATGCAATGAGTATTATAGTGTCTCATACCTCCCCCCCCCCTAACCCTAAAGTACCTTATTGTAGAAGCTTCTGCCCCAAACGGCTCTCTTCTCTTTCGGAAGGTCCTAAACGCAGTGCAATGCGTACGAATTGTGTCTTACTACACACCCAAACACAAACCCCTACCTAACGTAGTCTTTTTGACGTTTGTTTAGAAACGTAGATTCAATCAATGTCTTTGTGTGGGATTAAGATAACCACCATATGACCAGAGTCAATGTAGATTATGGATCCCGATATTAACCCCTAATCGATGAGTGGAATCCTCACTTTCCTAGAGTAAGTATGCTTCTTAGCTATTTACAATTCCTTTTACATGTGCTTTCCCAATATTATGTTTACAACCACAACTATTCTCATATGTGGAGACCAAGTTAAGGTGATCGGAGATTTCTACTATAGTACACTAAATCTCTACTAACCTAGTAGTACTCACTTTTCAAAGAGGTATCAATTGGATAGAAATGACAACTAAACTATCTCCGTATGCCCTCACCTCTACCTTCATTCCTCTCTACTGTGTGCTAATGGCTTTACTCTCCCCACGGTTGTGTCTCAGACATTCAAATTATAGGTACAGGATATGTAGTCGGAAGCCCACATCTAAACTCACGAAGGGAATTTATGTCTCGCAGAGCATACTTCTTGGAAAGCTCAATTAGGATATTGAAGGGGGTTCTAGCTAGACACCTCATCTTCATACCAAGGATTTACGTGGTCCACCGTAATACTTCCCCTTTCTTTGCTCAAAAAGAAGCAATCATATAAACTTCTGTTAGTGTATCGAGTGTGTGTGTAACTGTGACGGCATGCGAAAAAAAAACACAACTATGAACATATATATAACGGTCATTTCATGCTTATTTAACTTCCTACACATGCTTTATACCTTCATCCCTCATCAATTCCACACACACCGTACCTAGATACTTCACATTTCATGTACTAGTCTCAGTAAGGACATAGACTACAATCAAACATGTTTTTATTCACATCACCAACAAACATAAGCACAATCTTCTCATCTTCAATCTTAACATCATTATACTAAATCCTATTAGACACATGCAAAGATGCCAACTTAACATACTACTAATAACATCAAAAGTCATCAATCAACACCGCATCCTAAGAAGGTGTGGACATACCTACTTTAATGTAGAATTATAATGAAACTATATACATTTTAAGAAACGTTCCATTTAGTCAAGCCAAAAGGACCTATAATCATGTTATCAACATTTCAATCAAAAAAAGACCCTCTTGGGCAGTACCGCTAACTCAACCTATTCAAACTCCACAAGAAACAAAGTTCATCACCTTACCCAACACGCTCATCAACCAACGATAACCCATTTCCTTGTGCCAACTCACTACAAGATTGACAAATAATTGCATTAACTACTACTGTTGCTTCAGGATTTTTGTCTAAACATTAAAATCACATCATATCATACAAGAATAAACACATTCAGAACAATGGAACACTATTACAAGAAGACCCATACTTAAGATCAATGATATGAGAATTTAGAGTTTGAAAACCCTTTTATAAAATCTTTTTGAAATGAGTTCTTGAATGGAATGGGATTCAAGGATGTATACTATACCTAAAATTATAAGGAAACCCACTAATTTTGGTGAAGATTCACGTCCAAAATCAGCCCTTCTTGCTCTCTTTTAGTCTTGTCTTTAATGGTGATACTTTGATGAGATTTATTTTAGCGGGAGTCGGGTGTTGTCTAGGTCAGGGTTAAAACTTACTAACTTTAATATATAAAATTAAAATCACGACAAATTACCACCTAGGGTATTAACAAAGAACTTGGGTGCTTTAACTCAAAACACCACCAAGTTGGTCAAGACACTTCCCAATAACTTGGAAGGCCTCACACAGACGAAACGTGTTAACGCAACGCCCCATCGTTGAAGAGATCATACGGACATTGGTAGGGTAGTGTTTGGTGCTCACACTAGCTCCCAAATGGAGAATGGACTACTGAAATCACATGGTCCAATCAATGCCTCTAGGTCGATGGTCATCCCGCTTGACAGGGACCACACGGACCGTCCTAGGGTCGGCCACATTCCGCGCCACTGCTTTTTGGAAGATTATACCCAATTCGTGAGGCCCCTCCCATCTTACAGTGCCCCTTGTGGGTCCAGTTTGGAGTTCTTCTCCGGTATGTTTAAACTTCTTAAACTAAGTCTTTTCTAGGTCTTAGAACATATATGGCAAGTTTCTCAATTAAACTCGAATACGTAAACTTATCTAAACACAACAAGACCACTCTAGGTACATACTAAGTTATAACTTTCCAAATGTCATGCACGTTTCTTGGTCGATTGATAACTCCAAAATTCACTTGCCACTACTAAGGTATCTTAAATCTAAATTATTTTAAACTTAAAATCACTGTGGTGAAACATCAATCATAGGCCTAGTTTTCCACCTTATTTCTTTTTTGGGGTTTTACATTTTCCCCCACTTGGAATAACATTCGTCCTCGAATGACAAACTTTAAGAATAACAACGACTCACTTAGCATCACATAACACACTTCAATAATGATACACAAAATCTCAAAAATCAAAGCATCAAATAAAAAAGAGCATCCTTCACACTTTCAAACACTTAGCAACACAAACTCTTTTATCAAAAATTCAAGAAGTCAAAATTCACTTTAGTCGTATTATATGGAGTAACTAACTTACCCAACATTAACCATTCTCATACACAATACTTTTACACACAATGAAACTTCAATTCAACACAACACAATTTTTCTCAAAAGTCAAAATTCTTATAGTGAAGTTCACTGTGTCACTGACAAGCCTACCAGAATTTTTGAAAATTCATTCCTGAAGCAATTCATCAAGATGACATGATCATATTAACTATAAAACCACATAAACTTACTTAATAACATAAAAGCAACTATAACAGTGAGTTAAGACTTACAAAAACCATCAAATCTGGATTAATTATCATTCACATCCCCCATCCCATAAGAAGGGTTCTTCTTGGGAGCATTAGGATCTAGGGAAGCTTGATTGACATCTTTCCTCCTTGATTTGAGGTTCGGGCAATCCCTCGTCTTGTGGCCCTTATTGACACTTTCAAAACAACCATCCGTTTCGATAAGACACTTACCCCCATGTTTCTTTCCACAATTAGGCACATAGCCCTTTCATAGGAATGACCACCACCTTGAGAATGTTGGTTTGGATCCCTATCATTCTTTCCATGGAAGATTCTTGGGATAAAACCTCTTCATAGTCCTTTGGTGATTAGAGTCTTCCGAGGTAGGCCTTTTACCAAATTTCCTTATCTCCCCAATTTTTGATTCCTCAATTTGTTGCTGATAAACCATGATCCTAGAGCTATCGATATCATTCAAAAGAATTGTCATACGACACTCTTTTTACATCAAGCTCGACCCTCCCATCACAAACTTGTTCATCCTAGCCCAAAGGTTGGCTACCATGGTTGGGTCATACTTGGAGAGTTGGGTGAATTTGAGAGAGTACTCTTGCACACTCATTCCACCTTGACTAAGGTTCATGAATTCAACCATCTTCTTCTCCCTCCACTCTAGGGGAAAGAATCTATCTAGAAAAGCCTCTTTGAAGTTTTCCAAATTAACTGGCCCTCTTTTTAGGGATCTCTCACTCCTACATTGCTCAAACCATACTTTAACTACCTCCTTAAGTTGGTAAGAAGTTAACTCCTCTTTCTCCATAGGGGTCACACCCATATCATCTACCACTTTTAAAACCACATCTATGAAACCTTATGGATGTTCATCCACCTCAGTGCCATGAAAAGTAGGAGGGTTCAACCTCATGAAATATCGAATCCTAGAGGAAGGAATATTAGCATTTGGTTGGGGCCTATCACCTTGGTTAGCTTTACCCTCTAAGTGATTTTTGACAACACGAGCTTAAGACGTCATGAGTTGGGTCAAGTTCATTTATGCAGCCCGCAACTCCGCATTAATCATATCATCCTCAACAAAAGGAGCTTGAGGCATAGGAGGCACTTGAGGTTCTTGGGGTTCCGGAGGCACTTGAGGTTCTTGAAGGGGAACCATTACATTCTGTTCCTCCTATAGGCCAACAATACGAACTTGGTCAAGGAGATGGATCGTCTCAGTAGCTAAACCACACTCCTCCATTCTAGCGGTCGATCTCCTCGTATTCATGTCCTATAAACACAAAGAGAAGTGTATAAGAGTAGACACCTTATATGACTCAACTCTAAGGCACGACATTAGAATGGAGAAGAAAGTTAAACTTATATCACCCTATAGACTCTTGACCATTGATGTGTCGCGACTCACACCAATGAACAAGATACTACTAGATGTGTCTTGTGAGACTTTTAGAAAACTATTTCCCTTAACCTTGTGCTATGATACCAAGTTTGTCACATCCCGAAAGAACTCCCTAGAAGTTAGGGAGAACCCTCGTTTTGTGACCGGGCGTACTTGACCCTTTGGGATCTTGTACAAGACCTTTACTATCATTCATCACATATAACATTAATTTAGAGCGGAAATTAAAAACTTTTCAAGAATAATTAATAAAAGACAATCTTTAAAAAATACATAGAGAATCTCGTCATCACAAGCAAACTTAAACACACAACATAATATCTTAGGGAGATGGCCCTCTAGATTAAAGTAAAATGCATAACAAGTCTTTAGATAAAAACTAAGAAAAGGACTATGCCCTTGAATATATGAGGACATACTTTGCGTTGAGATAAACTTTCCCAAGCTCTTCGTTCTAGACTTTAAACCTTCAAAAGCTTCCAACCTATACTTATATAGTATAGAAAAGTATAGGGTGAGTACAAAACATTGTACTTAGTATGGCATATTGAAAAACATGTTAAAAGGGACATTTTAGTAAAATATATTTTCATGCAATATAAGTAAATTATTCATGAACACAAAGGCAAAACATCATACTAACCATCATTTAAACTTAGATAAGAATATACATAATTTTAATCCAACAAGAAACATACATGTAAACCAACGTAAATACATTTGAACATTGACAAATATTCATTTACAGCATTACAAATAAATTTAACTTGAGCAATTATAATGAACTATCCTACACTAAATGATTGAAAATCCAAGGACAAGCGACAGAGAAAGTGAACTCATTTTCCTTAAGAGTTTCCCTACCTCGATAATATCCTAAGACTCACTAAGGTAAGATATAAAGGAAGTATGCATATACCTCCTCCAATACACTCCAAAGAAACCCTCAAAACTACCCTTTTCGACTTACTTATCTAGGGAGAAACAAGACCCTCAATCAATGGAAAGACATTAAAAGACACTCAACAAACCACCAAAGTCTTATCTTTTGGGCTGCCTATATAGTGCAATGAGTAGATAGTGTCCCATACCACCACCTACCCTAAGTAGTACATTATTTTAGAACGTTTGGCACCAAGTCTTTCCTTTCGAAAGGTTCTACCTAGTGCAATGAATAGATAACGTCCCATACAACCACTCACCCTAACTATTACGTTCTTTTAGAAGACTTAGCTCAATCAACTATTTGTGGAGGATTATCTTAACCAACATAGACCATGAGAGCTAGACATGGAATCCCGATTTTAACCCGTATCGGATGAGAGATCCTCAGTTGACTAGAGTAAGGTCATGCTTCTTAGCTTTTACATGGATTTCACAATAGGTACCCCTATGTGGACACATAGTTAAGGAATAAGGAGATTGCTACTAAGTAACTCATTCTCTACTAACGAGGATTAATCATCTCAAGACTTACTTTGGAAATACAACATCTCAACTCATGAATTGTAATCCACCTCTCCTTCATATTCTCTCGGTGCTAGGCATAACTCCTCACAGATTTCTCAACATTCAAACCTATAGGTTAAGGTATCTAGTGAACACCATATCTCAACTCACGAAGGGCATTATTGTCCAACCTATCTTGGAAAGATTATTTGGGATAATGGGGTTGTGACTAGACACATCATCTCAACTCACGAAGAGAGTGTCCACCCGAATGTTCCCCTTTTCTCAACTTAGCATCATACATTCTTTTAAGTGTGAGTGTGTGTGTATATGTGAGCACACCTTGCACATAAACGTCATTTCATTCTTATTACCTTGTACACATACTTTATACCTTCATTCATCAATTCACACACCTTATATACTTCACATATTCATGTACTTCACTTAGACATAATACAATTCAAACATGCAATTAAACATCACAAAACATAAGACAAGGCTAATCTTCAATGTTAATCCATTTTATCAATAAGACCTTCAAAACCACATTCACAATACATACAAAATAACATCAAATTTATTATGCAAACACCTCCTCCAAGAAGGTGGAAAATACCACTCAAGAGGAATTATAATTAAAACTATACACTGTAAGCAACTTTCCATTTAACCAAGCCATAACAGCATTTCATAAAAATAAGACTCCTAGGGCAGCAGTTAAATCAACATACTCACACAATATAACCAAAGTTCATATACCCAAATATGCTCATATAACCCATTTCCCACGCTAAAATTTTAAATATGCATAAACATAAGTTCATTAGGTTTTTAACATGATAATCATCAATTCATACAATAATAAACACACTTAAAACTTTAGAACGCTATTACAAGAAGACCCATACTTAAAATCAAAGACTCGAGAATTTTGAGTTTGAAAACCCTTTTAAAAATCTTTTGGAAATGACTACTTAAATTGAAGGGGTTAAAGGATGGATTCCATACCTCAAATAGAAGGAAACCCACTACTTTTGGTGAATATTCACGTTCAAAAGCATCCCTTCTTTCCCTCCTTGAGTCTTCGTTTCAATGGTGACTTTGAGAGAGTTTGTCTTTAGAGAGAGAGTTTGAATTTTAGAGGTGAGGGGTCTTGTCTAGGTCTAGGGTTTAAACTAATTTAGTATAACCTAAAAACAAAAAGATTATCCACATATGGTCTTAAATGACTTGGGGTGTTTTTACATAAAATACCCCAAGTTGGCAGCAAATTCACAGACTTCGCAGGCCTCACAGACGAACCTTCACCAACGTACCGTCGTTCAGTCAATGGACCGTTGGTAGGGTCTAGTTGGTGGATACTTAGCTAAAAATGGAGCATGTACAACTGAAATCACTTGTCCAATCGATGCCCTAGGTCGACTGACTATTGAGGTACCAATGGACTGTCTATAGGTATCATCGATGCCCACTGCTTTTTGGAAGATTTTACCCAAGTCTTGGGCCCTTCATCATGGGCCCCTTGTGGGTTCTAGGTGGGGTCATGCCCGGATTTTAAACTTATAAACTAAGTCGTCTATGTTTTAGGAACATCCAATGCATGTTTTAAGTAAACCAAACAGGTAAAACTCGTCTAAACACAACAAGACACGCTAGTACATTTTAAGGCATACTTTTCGAACGTCTTGGACGTTCTTTGTCGATTGTACTCCAATGTTCATACACTGAATAAGGGCTCTAAACTAACTTAGTTTAAATTAAAATAAACTCAAGAAACAACCACGAGTTTCTAGTTCACCTTAGTTCATTTTGGGGCGTTACATTCTCCCCCACTTGGAATAACATTCGTCCTCAAATGACACTTAAACTTTAAGAATAACAAGGACTCACTTAGTATCACATAAAACACTTCAATAATGATAAAAAAAACTCAAAAATCAAAGCATAAACTAACAAAGAGCATCCTTTCACACTTTCAAACACTTAGCAACACAAACTCTTTTATCAAAACTTTAAGAAGTCAAAATTCACTCTTAGTCTTATTTTATGGAGGAACTACCTTACCCAACATTAAACATGCTCATACACAATACTTTTACACCCATTGAAACTTCAATTCAACACAACCTAATTTTTCTCAAAAGTCGAAATTCTTACAGTTGAAGTTCACTGACAAGCCTACCAAAAAATTTTAAATTTTTTTCTTAAGCAATTCATCAAGATTACATGATCATATTAACTATAAAATCACATTAACTTACTTCATAACATAAAAGCAACAATAAAAAAGATTTAAGACTTACAAAAACTATCAAATTTGGATTAATTATCCTTCCTAGCCCCCATCCCATAGGAAGGGTTCTTCTTGAGAGAAATAGGATCTAGGGAAGCTTGATTGACATCGTTCCCCCTTGATTTGAGGTTCGGGCAGTCCCTCATATTGTGGCCCTTATTACCACATGCAAAACCACCATCTGTTCCAGCAAGACACTTACCCCCATGTTTCTTTCCACAATTAGGGTACCTAGCCCTTTCATAGGAATGACCACCACCTTGAGAGTGTTGATTTGGAGCCTTATCCTTGTTTCCCATGGAAGAATATTGGGATAAAATCTATTCATAGTCCTGTGGTGACTAGAATCACCCGATCTAGGTATTTTACACTCTTGTATTATCTCCCTAATTTTTTATCCCTCAATTTGTTGCGCATAAACCATGAGCCTAGAGATAACCATACCTTTAAGAAGCATTGCCATACGACACTCTTTTTCCACCAATATCGATAGCCCAATCACAAACTTGTTCATCCTAGCCCTAGGGTTGGCTACCATGGTTGGGACATACTTGGAGAGTTGGGTGAATTTGAGAGTATACTCTTGCACACTCATTCCACCTTGACGAAGGTTCATTAATTCAACCATCTTCTTCTCCCTCAACTCTAGGGGAAAAACCTATCTAGAAAAGACTCTTTGAATTATTCCCAATCAACCGACTCTCTTTCTAGGGGTCTCTCACTCTTACATTGCTCAAACCACACTTGATCCACCTTCTTAAGTTTGTAAGCGGCTAACTCCTCTTTTTACCTAGGGGTCACCACCCATAGCATCTACCACTTTGAGAACCTCATCTATGAAACCTTGTGGATCTTTATCCCCCTTAGTTCCATGAAAAGTAGGAGGGTTCATCCTCATGTAATCCTGAATCCTAGAGGCGACAGTACTAGCATTTGGTTGGGGCCTATCTCCTTGGTTATCTTGGCTCACAAACTGATTGTTGACAACATGATCTTGAGCCATCATGACTTGGGACAAGTTCATTAGTGCAGCCCGCAACTCTGCATTAGTCATATTACCCTCAACAAAACAAGGTTGATTCATAGGAGGCACTTGAGGTATTTTGGGTTCCGAAGGAAATTGAGATTGTTTAAGGGGAACATCCACATTCTCTTCCTCCTCTAGGCAACCAATAGAACTTGGTCACGGAGAGGGATCCTCTTATTAGCAACACCACCCTCAGAGAGTTCAAGTTTGTCGGTTGCACTTCAAGAGTGCCATATCTTCTAGGGTGTGGTATGGCGATGTGACAACACCACCCTTATGTACAAGTTGGGATCTACCCATGCTAGGCTTTCACCCTTGGGTTGCCACCTGTAATTGTATATATTTCTTCACTTCGATTCATTAATCTTTGAGATTGTTTTTATCTCTTCATAACTCTTTTCCCTTGATATCTAGATAATCATAACTCTTTTGAGATGTTTGGGTGGTCATAATCATTTTGGAGATATGGAAATACATATTAGTAGTAGAAGACATGAAAATAATACTTCGAGGCAATAAAAATGACACAAGGAGCTATGTAACATCAACACGTTATTTTATTATCTTAATGACACAATTGACTTCAAATAACAAAGAGGAGGATTCACCAAACTTGCTTTGGCAAATACCATACTATACCAACACATGGGGAGGTAATTACACAAGTACAGAATAGTGAACATATGATAAGTAGTTCTATGCACTAAGAAGTGGGGGAAATATTGTTAGCTATTTAGAGATAGTACATTGCCACTATGTTTCCTTAACTAGGAATATAAAATAGGAGATTCACTTTGTTGATATTAATCGCAACTATCAGATTTCATGCAAAGGAATATGGAATCAAACAACCTTACATACTTTATCCTCTGACCGATATAACCATCACGATTCAACCTTCCCTTTTCGATTTTAATCAACAATTCAAGTCATGGTAAACAAAAATTAGATTTTATCACACCGTTACCCTCGTAATGCAATAACTAACTTTGAAAGATAATGATCCCATACAACCCTTAGCATAATGTGTATCATCACACCCTCATTCTATCTCAAACACATACATTATATATCCTTTACCCAAGATCAGCCAAGAAGCACCAACAATAATACATATAGAACAGCCCCATATTCTGTATCATACAACCAATTATTGCACTCACCACCCCCTTGAGTTCTTCATGACAACACACCCCTAATTCCTCACTCAAGCTCATACATAAGGAAGACAAAAATGGAATAATCACCTTACCTCAATTTGTGCAACTTCTCATTATAACTTGAATTCTTCTAGGACATTATCTTTCCATCACACTTAAACCAAAGAAGAAGAAAAATGTATCTTAAAACCTAAGGAAGTGAGCAGTAGATTCTGGAAATTTTTGTGTTTTGTACCTATACTTGATAATGAATAACATGTTTTCTTAATTACCCATGGGAGAATTAAAGAAAAATCCAAGTGTCTGCACTCACATTGGTTTGCAGATATGAGGGTGTCACGACTCGGAAGCACCCCCTAGAAGTTAGGGGGAATCCTAGTTTCGTGATCGGGCGTACTTGACCCTTTGGGGTCTTGTACAATCCCTTTTACTATCATTCATCACATACGAAATGAAAAGTAGTGCGAAAATGAAAAACTTTTCACCAATAATTAATAAAAGACAATCTTTCATTAAATCATCGAGGATCTCGTCGTCAAAAGCCAACTTAACTAAACGATATAATATCTTAGGGACATGGCCTTCTACAATAAAATAAAATACATAATAAGTGTTTAAATAAAAATTAAGAAAAGGACAATTACCTCGAATATATGAGGACATACTTTGCTTTGAGAGGAACTTCCCCAAGCTCTTCCTTCTAGCCTTCAAACATTCAAAAGCTTCCAACCTATACATATATAGTATAGAAAAGTATGGAATTAGTACCAAAAAATTGTACTAAGTATGGCATATGCAAAAACATGTAAAAACGGACATTTTTGTAAAATATCTTTTCATGCAATTAAAGTAAAACATTCATAAATACAAAGGAGAAACACATACTAACCATCATTTACAACTTAGATAAGAATTCCCATAATTTTAAGCCAAGAAGAAACATTACAGTAAACCAACTTGACCTTGATAGTGAACTCCTTAAGCATTTACAGTAAATACATTTGAACATTGACAATAAATCATTTAAATAATTCACAATAAATTCAACTAGAGCAATTACAATGAATTATCATCCTACACTAAATGAGTGAACTTCCAAATCCAAGCAAAAGAGAAAGTGAACACATTTTCTTTAAGAGTTTCCCCACCTCGGAATTATCCTAAGACTCACTAAAGTAAGATATTAAGGAAGTATACATATGCCTCCTCCAATACACACTAAACCAACCCTCGAGACTACACCTTTTGGCTTACTCAACTCGGGAGAAACAAGCCCCTCAATCAATGGAAAGACATTAAAAGACACCCAACAAACCACCAAAGTCTTCCTTTTCGGGATGCCTACTTATTGCAATGAGTAGAAAGAGTCCCATACCACCACCTACCCTAAGTAGTACATTCTTTTAGAAGATTTGGCACCAAGTCTTCCTTTTTGGAAGATCCTATCTAGTGCAATAAGTAGATAGCATCCCATACCACCACCTACACTAAGTAGTATGTTATTTTAGAAGACTTAGTTAAATCAATTCTTTGTGGGGGATTAGATTTACTCACATAGACCATAAGGTCTAGACATGGAATCCTGATATTAAAACCTATCGGATGAGGGATCCTCACTGGCCTAGAGTAAGCTCATGCTTCTTAGCTTTTACATGGCTTTCCCAATAGCTACACTTTTGTGACACATAGTTAAGGGATAAGGAGATTGCTACTATGTAACTCATTATCTTCTAACGAGGAGTACTCATCTCAAGAAGTTCTTTGGAAGTACAACATCTCAATTCACGAAGTGTAATCCACCTCTCGTTCATATCCTCTCGGTGCTAGGCATAACTCCCCATGGATTTCTCAACATTTAAATCTGTAGGCTAAGGGTATGTAGTGAACACCACATCTAAACTCACGAAGGTAATTATTCTCCAACCTATCTCTGAAGGCTCATTAGGAATAATGAGGTTTATACTAGACACATCATCTCAACTCACGAATTGTGTCCACCCTAATACTCCCCTTTTCTCAACTTAGCACCATATATTCTTTTAAGAGTGAAGCATACCTTGAAAATAAACGTCATTTTAATCTTATTAACTTCTACATATGATTTATACCTTCATTCATCAATTCACACACCTTATGTACTTCACATATTCATGTACTTCACTTAGACATAATACAATTTAAACATGTTATTCAACTTCACAAAACATAAGACAATGCTCATCTTCAATGTTAATCCATTTAATCTATTAGACCTTCAAAACCACATTCACAATACATACTAAATAAAATCAAATTCATCAAGTAAACACCGCTACCATGAAGGTGGACCATACCATTAAGGAGGAATTATAATGAAAACTATACATTATAAGCAACTTGCTATTTAACCAAGCCATAATAAACCTATAATCATGGTTTGTCAACATTTCATCAAATAAGGACTCCTAGGGGCAGAGTAAAGCTAAATCAAAATCTTCACAAAGATAACCAAAGTTCATACCTTACCCAAAAACATCTCATAAAACCATTTCCCAAGCTAAATGTTGAAATATAAATTAAACATGAAGGTCATTAGTTTTTTAACATGAAATCATCATTTAATACAAGAATAAACACATTTGAATCATTAGAACACTACTACAACAAGGCCCATACATAAAATTAAAGATAGGAGAATTTTGAGTTTAAAAATCCTTTTGGAAATCTTTAGGAAATGACTCCTTGAATGGAAGGGGGTTCAAAGATGGATTCCATAACTCAAAAAGAAGGAAACACACTAATTTTGTTAAAATTCACGTAAAAAAGAAAAAGCCCTTATTTCCCTCCTTGAGGTTCTTGGCTTGCAATAGTGAATTTGAGAGGTTGTCTTAGAGGAGTTTGAATCTTAGAGGTGACGGGTCTGTGTATAGGTATAGGCGTTTTTTTTTACACTTATTTAATAAAATCTGAAAACAAAACAATTAACCACCTAGGGGTCTTAAAGAGTTGGGAGTTAAATTTACATAAATCACCCCAAGTTGGCAGTTACTCCACAGACTTGGCAGACCTCACAGATGAACCTTCACCATCGGACCGTCGTCGAGGAAACGTATCGTTCATACGATATCGTTGATGGATGCTTATCTACAAATGGATCATGTACAACTGAACTCACTGTTCCAATCGACGCCCTAGGTCGATGACCGTCCTTAGAGTCATTGACAACCACTACTTTTTAGCAGAATTCGCCCAAGTCTTGGGCTCTTAATCTTTTTTACGATTTAGAGGTATAGTTGGGCGTGACTAGATGTTTAAACCCTAATCTATGTCTCTTAGGGCTTAGTAAAATCCAAAGCAAGTTTCAAGTAAAACGAAACACGTAAAACTGTTTCGAAACAAAAACAAGACACACTAGGACGTTCTGTATAGGCATACTTTCGAACGTCATGGACGGTTCTTGGTCGATTTGTTTGAACTACAAAGTTCACACCCTGCTAAGAGGAACACGCTAACCAAATGAGTTTAACTTAAAATCAAATCAATAAACAAGCTGAGGCTATAGTTCAGTAGTTGTTGGGGACTACGGTTGGGTTTCGAAGAACCTTTGTAGAATATCTAAAAACTGTTGTTTTAGTCTTGAAGAGAAAAGGAGAGAGAGAGAGAGAGAGAGAGAGAGAGATTTGAATTTAATTCTCAATATTATGTATTAAATGGGTGAAACATATCTGCTCATATTGGATTTATATGCAGCGTTATTAACCACAAAAATGTCCTCTAGAACCTCTTTTTTTGTGCTCCATTTTTATCCACTAGTTGGTCAAGTAAGTGGTTCACCTTCATATGTGCATCAAGCAACTAAAAAGGTCAAACTAGGTGATACATTTACTTGCTTTCACTTGGGCTTTCTCAATATTGGGTATTAGTAGATTGGTTGGCTGGCTTTCGTTAAGGTGTGCGGCCTTTCAAGTGAGCCCATTAATATAAGCCAAATCTGGTCCATAAAATAGGTACCGCTAACCAAATTATAGCAAAAGTAGGTATACTTACAACCTAGATTAATTAAACCAAGCAAAGCAGATCAATTATTTTGTTATCATTTCTGAGTGTAATCATTTTCATCAACTTAGATCTAGAACTAATCAACTCCTAGCTCAATTACCACCTTGCTAGTTACTTAATACTTTCAGTCAGAGTTAGTTAACTTGACAACACTGTTTAAAACGTTTGCTAGGGCATAATAAAAATCACACTCGAGCAGTTTAAAATAACACTTAACATCTAAGAAACATTGATCCTATCTACACTACACGTCTATTGTCAAGTATCACATGAATAGAAACTGTATAATATATAGGCCGTTTATTAATAATAGCTTGAATAGGGTTATGGGGTGGTTTCTTGCATTTGCACAAGTATTGTTTTTGTTGTCTACAGGTTGGGTTTTTGCGGGTTTTATAATGTGATAGCTTTGATTGCTACTTTATTGTATATTACATTACTTGGTGAATGAAAACCGATGTTGACTAAAATGTCCTCTAATACATGCATTGATCATTTTTATGCATAGGAAGCCATATTAGTACGTGTAATGTACTAAAACTAATATTTTCCTCCCTTGGCTCCCAAAAATGTAGATTCCGGCCATGAAGGAATCAAGGTTTCTTGTCAAGGGGATATGAACTTTTTTTCCAATTTGGTTGAGTCCTTAATTCGAAGAAGCAGCCCCCATATTCTGAGATTCTAGTTTGTTGATATTTAAAGACAATATGTAATGTCTAAATTCGAAGATGTTCTCCATTGATATATGTGCTAAGTTCCAATTTCTATATTACTCTGTTCAGATTGGTATGAAGTGATGAATTTAACTTTAGATTCATATATGAAGCGAAAGGAATTTCCAAAGAAAAAGTTTTAAATTTTTTAGTATTTTATTCTATGATACATTCTACGATGAAAAAAATGCTAATGGCGGGTCTTAAGTCCTCTTCAAGGAAAAAGATGCCAGGAACGCATAGGGTTGTACTTTGGGTCGCACAAAAGAAAAATTGTCGGTAATGATTAGGGGGTGAGTCTCCAGTTGTGACAAACTTGGTATAGCAGAGAATGAGGTTAAATAATTATATAAGAAGGGATTTTGCACTATACATTCTAGTAGAGTCTTGTTCTCAAATTGTGAAGCGTTTGCCTCACCTTATGAT
Source organism: Solanum habrochaites (assembly GCA_027704765.1). NCBI lineage: Eukaryota > Viridiplantae > Streptophyta > Magnoliopsida > Solanales > Solanaceae > Solanum > Solanum habrochaites. Next base: position 22,837 of record JAKWJA010001131.1, read on the forward strand.
GACGTCTATGGATGATTTAGGAACTTCCACTCTTTGTTATTCCTTAGTCGTGCCTAAGAGTACTTTAAATCTGTCTGTCCATTTCCATCCGTTCTTGTGTTAGGCAATGTAAACAAGAGAAAAAATTTTCAAAGTCCAACAAAAAGGAAGCATATGAATGAGGGCGGGCGTCCCCCTTAAGTCTCAAAACCCTCAAGTTCGTAATTAAAGAAGGGTTTTATGTCTAAATGTTTAGAGAAGGGAGGACATTCATTGGTTGAATCAAGTGTTGTCCACTTAGTTAATGAGGAAAAAGTGAACCTAATGCTAAAATACCAACTCTGGAGATAGGTATTACGGGATGAATCACTCTAGTTGTTGGACCTCCAAGTGGGAGAAGGACGGCAAAGGGGTTATTGATGAAGGTTTAAGGTTCTAATACATGGGAGATTCTCAAGAAAAGTCGGAAACTAGACTCCTAGAAACTTAAAGATGTTGATCCAAGTTTGTATGAACAACAGAAGGAGGAGGGGGAATTTAGATAAGTAAGTTAATTGGGCTTCCTTAAAAGATGGCTTCCTTGATAGGTTCTTTCTTTTAGAATAAGGGAGAGGAAATGGCAATAATTCATCAATATATTGTCAGGGGGTATGAGTAATGAAGGAGTAAGTAGTATAGCCTCAAGTTCGCCCATATCCAAAACTGTTCCTAGTGTATGGGATATTTCAGGTCTAAGATATCAAATTTTTCTATGAGGAAAATCCGACCTTGTGTTTGTCTTATGAATGTAGGTCGTCCTATGTTGATTCCTCGCATGTACTCTCTTGTCTCATGGTTACGCCGCGACAAATTGAGGAGAAAAGAAAAAGGAAAAGTCTTACACCAAAATTGTAAGGGAAGTGAAGATGGACAATGAGGCAGAAGATGGAGATTTGTCTTGAAGGCTAGATTGATGCGGTACTGATAACACACAAAGGTTCAAGAAAAAGAGAGGGTTCCCCAACCTAGCCCTCTAAACAATTTAAATGGTCAACAAAGCGGTAAAGTGTATACACCAGTTATAAAAGAGGGGAAAGGTATTAGTCCGTATGTTGGAAGACAACTTGTGCAAAAAAGTGTGTTTAGGGGTAACATGAGGAAATTGCCTGTTGGAACGGGTAGGTATGGTTTATAGTTATGGTTAAGAGTGGCCACCTGAAATCTCAAGGAAGGTAAATTGCTTAAGCATAAGAAAGTTCTCCCAATTTGATGCTCTTGAAGAAGAATCGCTCTCTACTCTCAAATCCGAGGGATCAACATAGTTCTCTCATAATGTTTGGACTAGTACGTTTTGTGAAAGCATTTTCACATTCAATGTTTATGAATTTTAGATCCTGCTTGGTTGCTACTTTGCATTTTGGAACTCCTTTGTGGATATGATATAAATTTGATATGCTTACAAATGTCTATATAAACCCTTTTTGTTTCCAACCCCAGCGGGTGTGATCCGCGTAGTTTCTAAAAGAGTTTATTTAGGATGTCCCATTTCATTGCCCAATAAACTCACCTTGGTTTATTTGGTAGAACTTCAAATGTTGAAATTTGATGTTATTTTGGGGACGGATTGGCTACATACTTGTTTTGCTTCCATTAATTGTAGTACTATGGTAGTAAACTTTAAATTTCCTCATGAACCCATTTTGGAACGGAAGGGGGGAAACTTAGATCCAAAAAGTCGAATCATTTTATGTCTTAAAGATTGTAACTTGATTGCTAAGGGGTGTCTCTATCATGTTGTGAGAGTCAAGGATCTTGAGTTCCAAGCTCCTCCATTAGAGCCAGTTCCCGTAGTGAAGGATTTTGCAGAAGTCTTTCCCAATGACTTACCCAGAGTACCTCCCAAACGAGAAATAGATTTCAGTATTAACTTATTACAAGATACAAAGCCCATCTCAATCACTCCTAACAAATGGCCCCGACCTATTTGAAGGAATTAAAGACTCAATTCAAGTATTTGTTAGATAAGGGTTTTATTCAACCAAGCATATCTCCATGGGGTGTTCCAGTATTATTTGTGAAAAAGAAAGATGGGTCTCTTTGGATGTGTATTGACTACAAACAGTTGAACAAGGTAATTATAAAGAATAAGTATCCACTCCCTAGGATTTATGATATTTTTTATCAACTCCAACGAGCGAGTTAATTCTAAATAATTGACATGAGATCAGGTTATCACAAACTTAGGGTGAGGGGTGTCGATATACCAAAAACAATTTTAGCACTAGATATTGTCATTTTGAATTTTTCGTGATGTCTTTTGGTCTTACATATGAACTGACGACTTTCATAGTCCTTATGAATCTAATTTTTAGAAGCTATCTTCATTCAATTGTGATTGTCTTCATTGACGACATCTTGATATACTCTATGAGTGATCCTGATCATATGGACCATTTAAGGATAATTTCGCAAGTCCTCAAGAACAACCAACGGTTTGCCAAATTCGGTAAATATGAATTTTGGTTGAGGTCCATTGCTTTTATTGGTCACATAGTCTCTAGTGAGGTATAGAAGTCGATCTGAGAAAGACAAATGTTGTCAAGAGTTTGCCTAGACCTTTGAGTCCTAGGGACATCTGGAGCATTTTGGGTTTAGCCGGACATTATAGGAGGTTGGTTGAGGGATTTTCATCTATCGCATCTCTATTGATGACTTTGACGCAAAATAAGTTCAAGTTTGAATGGTCAGAATCATGTGAAAAGAGCGTGCAATAATTTAAAGATAAACTCACGTCCGTTCCATGTTGAATTTACCGGAGGGTACTAAAGGGTTTGTTGTGTATTGTGACACTTCTTGAGTAGGGTTGTGTTGTATCCTCATGCAACATAGTAAAGTGATGTTATATGCCTCTAGAAAACTAAAGGTACACGAGAAGAACTATCCAACTCATGATCTTAAACAAGCGACCATAGAGTTTGCTTTGAAAATTTGTAGACAATATCTCTACAGGGTACATGTAGATTTGTTTACCTATCACAAAAGTCTCTGATATGTGTTCGATCAAAAAGATATAAATTTATGCCAAAGAAAGTGGTTAGAGATTTTAATGAATTATGACATGAGTTTCCTATACCACCTCGGGAAATCCAATGTGGTTGTTGATGCGTTGAGTCGTGGCTCTATGGGTAGTGTGTTGAATGTACAAGAGCAAAAAAGGGAGTAATCCCAAGATGTGCATAGGCTAGCCCAGTCGGGTGTCCCACTAGAAGAATCTCCAATAGGGGGTGTCATGATCCTGCAAAATTCAAACTCATCAATTGTATTTGATGTGAAGTCTAAACATCATCTTGACCATACCTTGATGGAATTGAAAGAGTCGGTTCTCAACAAATCTATAGAAACTTTCTCTCAAAGAGAAGATGGGGGTTCTTAGGAACCAAGGATGGTTATTTTTACCGGATGTGGATGAACTAAGAAAATAATCTTAAAGGAGGCTCATGGGTCTCTATACTCCATCTATCCGAGTACCACCAAAATGTACCATGATTTGCATGAAATTTATTGGTGGAACGGATTGAAATAGGAAATACTGAACTTTGCTGCTAGAACCTCAAATTGCCAAAAAGTAAAGGCCGAGCATCAAGGACCGTGAGGTCTAAATCAAGATATTGATATACCTACTTGGAAGTGGGAAGATAACAACGTGGACTTCATGGTAGGCTTGCCTCGCACCCGCTGACAACATGACTCCATATGACTTATCATAAATAGGTTGACCAAATAAGCACATTTTCTTTCCGTTAAGATTTATTATTCAGTAGAAAAACATGCTAGATCGTATATTAAGGAGCTCTTATTGTTTCATGTGGGTCCCTTTATCGATCATCTTGGATAGAGGTGATAAATTTACCTATCACTTTTAAAGGTCTTTCAAAGTGGGCTTGGTACTCAAATAATACTTAGTTCAACTTTTCACGCTCAAACAAATGGTCAAGCAAAATGCACTATCCAAACCCTAGAAGACATGTTGAGAGACTTTGTCATTGACTTCAAAGATAATTGTGATGACCATCTAACTATTTTAGAATTCTCCTACAAAAAAAACTACCATTCGATTATTTCTATTCCACCATGTTAAGAACTCTATGGTAGGAGGTGCTGGTCTCCGGTAGGTTGGTTAAAAGTGGATGAGTATGATTGTCTTTGTCACAAAGTACTCTATGAGGCCACGGAGAAAGATTGACTCATAAGGGAGAGGTTCAAGATGGACTATAATCAGCATAATTCTGATGCAGACAACAGAAAAAAGGGCCTTTAATTTGAAGTAGGAAATTGGGTCTAGTTGAAAATTTCACCCATGAAAGAGGTGGTGAGGGTCGGAAACAAAGGGAAACTTAGTCCTCGGTATGTAGTCCTTAATGAATTTTTTTGTAGTAAGTGAAGGGAAGTGCATATGAGTTAAAGTTCCAATTGAATTGGCTCTAGTTCATAGAAAAACCGTATTCCATTTGCTATGCCGACAATTTTATAGGTGACAGCCATATCTATTCTTCGATCAAAGGTGAGGGGTGGAATGAGAACTTTCTATGAAGAGTGCTGGTTGAGATCCTAGACGTGAAGTCTAGAAATTGAGGATAAAGAGGTTGTCGTTGTTAAAAGACCTATGGAGAATCATCTAGTAGAGGGTGCCACATGAAGGCCAGGCCGGCATGAAGTTCTATTCTATTATCATCATATCTTTCCTCTACTCCCTAGTCAGGTTGAGAGTTAACAATTCCACTTAATTTATATTATTGAGAGTCATATGTATTTGGATACCATGAATGAATATACCTGTTTAGTTGTGCATATCCTTATAGAAATTCATGCTTAAATTGAGTTTTCATGAAATATGTCCTCATTTATTTTGCATTTATATGTTGTGTGCTATGTTGTATCCATGAGAGATGTATTGAGCATGATATGTGCTGTTTTGAGAAGAAATTTGCATGTCACCTCTTTGGTGTTCATATTGAGCTTTTATGTAAATGGAGAAGGTAGTTCCTCCTTATGTGATGTAACATAGTGAGCTTTTATATGTGATGACATATGGATTAAGTTCCTATGTTTTAATGTTATGATTATGTGTTGAAGGTAGTTTAGAATTTCTCCTATGATCTGTGACTCATCATGATGTTGTTAATTGTTTGGGCTGTGCTGTATGTAGTCCTTTTGCTTGTTTCCTATAAGATGTTTAGGTTGTCATATCGGATAAAATTTCCCCGGGAGGGGCTATTGTAACACCCCAAAAATTTCTACGACGTAGGCTACAACCCATCTATCAAATAATGGTTAAGATGATGTTTCCAGATCTAGATTCAAGGTAAATACACTTTATTTTAAAAGTTTAAACCCTAAATGTCAATGATGACATGACATCTGAAAACTAGCGAATTGAACTAGAGAACTCCCTGTTAACACCCCCTACAAAACAATTGAGGTTAAGCTAAGATCCGATACTGTGTGTGCATTCATGAGGTTTCTAAGTCCTATAATTGGTTTATTATACTGTTAATAGTGTTTGAGAGTTTGAAAAGTTTGGAATAAAAACATCTAATGACGTCTGGAAACAACGTCCAAATTTTAAATAACTAGTGTGAAATCATATTGTTTTTGTCGTGGATTTTCGGGGTTAAAGTAAAAGGATATAATGAAAGTATAAAATTTATTGTTCCAAATCCACACATCCGGACCTGTAAAACGTGGAAACCCTATAGACGATACCTTACCGAACCAGCCCAAAGGTCCTGAGGAGGACCCAAACATAGGGCCAATTAAGGCTAGCCGAGTGTAGCCAAGATCTGAGGCCCAAGGCGCGTCGCGCCGCTTACCTTAACAGAAAAAAAACGTCTCAAATTTGGTCGCGTCATTTTTAAGTTAAATTAGAAATTTCTGAATGGTCCTATATGTGAAGGTTATTTTTGGTATTTTTGGGACTTCTTATTTACAGTTATTGAGTCTTTTTAAACCTCTAAAGTCACTAATTGAGAAAAACCCTCAACTCAAAACAAAACCTCGTCATTCCTTCACTCCAAAACCTCAATTGATGAAGCTTTGAAGCTCTAAGGAAGAAGACTGATTTTCAATTTTTTCTCCATCAATTCTTTGGTCTTTTCTTCACATAAGATATGGTGTTTCATCCTTGGATTCTCTTCCATTCAAGGAAATTATTTTAATATGATAAAAAAACATAAAATCTTAATGTGTTCAACTTTTAGCTTGGGGTTCTTGCATAATACACCGTTTTGAATCAATTATTATGAATAAAATAGAGCTAATATTAGGATTTGATCAAAACTCCATGAACCATGCAAATAATGATCTTTATTTGACTCATGTTATGGGTGATTTGATCAGTCTCATTGTATTGTTTTTTCTGTAGTAATATTACCTTGAGCTTATTGATTATGTTACGACACATGTATAAGAATTTTATGTAGGCTGGCCTAAATTGTGAATTTCATATTGTATTATCATGGGACACCATTGATATAGGGATGAGTAGATTTTAAATTGGTACTAGGTTAATTGGTAAGACCTTTGTTGGTTGATTGGGATATGGATTGGAGTTTTGATGGTTTGAATGGTTGTGACTTTACCTAACAATTCTATATTGTGTAGTTAGGTGTTTCAATATTGATGTTCGTTATGGTCGGCTTTATGGATGGACGTGCATTGTGTACAACAATGTTGAGAATGTTGGCCATGTCGCCGGACAATTATTTATGAATTGGTTGAAAGACACATGTCCATTGGTATGACATCTTTAGGATCATATGATATCATAGCATAAGACTCGTATATGGGATCATTGTGACAGATCTAATCCTGACTGATAGTGTATATATGAATCAAAACATAGTGTTTTCTTCTGAGAATGAGGGTTATGGGTCTAGCCACCGAGGTGTCTGCGGCACAGTAATGATGGTCGAGGTGGTGCCTGATGTTGTTTATACTTGAATGTTGAAGTGTTACTTCTAGTTAGACATATGAGATTAATATGATGAACTATAAATGTTTCTGTAAGAAGTTTTTAGGGTACGTGTAGGAGACTTTGGGGGTTTTCCTTTGTGCTACTTGGATGAATGTAAGCATGTGATAAAATGATGATATGTATGTCTTGTTTTTGTAGACCTATGTCTCTCTACTTGATACATGTAGAATGCGAATATGATTCTTGACTTAGTAGGCTAAAGCACCTTTATCATGTATGTGGATGTATGATTGAAATATGATATTGAACATAGTTAAGATGGTCATATATGTGGAACATGCGACCTAGATAGAAGGCTATGATATCCTTGAAGTAGAAAGTCGTAATGATCTCATTCTCATGTGAATGATGGACTTAGCGGTTGGTTTAATGGAACGACATGAAAGTCATGAAGCTATCCTTTTTAACCATTGTATTACAGCCCTAGTAGACCCCCTATGGTAAGGTGTATTATAATTTGGCTGTGACATCTATGTATTACCCCTTCATATGCCCTCAGATTTAATTACTCTAGTCGAACAAAGGCTAGCACCGAGAGAGTATGTTTGGGGAGTAACTCTGCTTAAGATGATAATAGAGTACAAATAATCCCTTGATATTCCTTAACCATTTGCCTACATGGGATGTGTCGTAGTTCTATCATTGGCAAGTTGAACACCCTCCATCAGAGTAGGGTAGACTTTGGATTCCATGCCTAGATATTATGGTCTATGTAAGTTATTGCCTATTCTCATCATGTGGGATAAATTCTAGTGTTGGATAAGTTCTACAACGTTTAGGTAGTGGACTAGGATGCTATATAGACATTGCACAAGTAGGCTTTGAAGATGCTAGTGTGTTGTTCCCTTAGTATTCTCCAAGACCATTTTGTAAAGTCCTTAATTGTTGAATGTCTATTAAATGGTTTGATGAACATAGCAACTTTAGTAAATTGAATGTAAATGACGGTACTTATTTAGAGAAGCTTTAAGTATTGCTTAGGTAGGCTTGGAGAGTGTGTATAGGCGGTCTCTTAGGTGAGTCTTAAATTATTTTAGGTAGGGAGTTTAGTTGATGGAATGAGAATAATTTTATCTTAGATAGTCTTAACGATCACTTAAGTGTGTGTGAAGGGGTTGTATGCGCGTTGGCTTCATATCACTCAACTGAACCTTAGTATAACATTTGGTAGGAGGGTCTCATGTTTATGTGTTTAGATTTAATGTTGATGCTATATTGTGGAATTTGACTTTAAGATATTTTTATGTTGACTAGTGATGATGATCTTACATACTATTTTTTATATATCTTTGAATGTGAGACCTTTCGCGGTGACTTCAATCAACAACAAGAATTAGTTAAAAAGATGTTTTAACACCGGTTACCACGCGGTAAAGGCAACAGAAAGGCGATCGCCAACGACTATTTTTTTTTGGTAAACTAGTAACATTAATTAAAATTACACTTAAAATAGACCCAACGAAATCAATTTGTATTTTAGAGGTAAAGGGAATAGTTTAAATTCCTTTGAAGGAAGGGTATATGTATCCATCGATATCAACAAAATACAGGTTTCCACCGATTGAGTTCCTTTTTTCAAATTGAGGAGGAGAATAAAAATGATGTATAAGATATAAGAACAATGGCAATATCACAAGTAAACAAAAGATAAAAATGAATCGAACCTAAGAGTTTGGATAAACGTCGAATCCACCATAATGAATTGAAAAATAAATTTGAAAATCGTTTCGAATAGCTTCAAGTCAAATTAATGGATAATAAGATCCCTCATTACCTGTAACATACTTAGTAAATGATGTTAGTAATAAATAACATGAATAAAATTGACTAGCATGAAATAATAATTTAAAAAATCAAAACGTCATCTTATTACATGAGAGACCTTCAAAATGACGGTACTTTCTGCAATCGTCCAATATATTAACTGCACTAAAAGTTCCGTCTAGTTATAACCTTAGGGGATGCCTAAAACAAAAAACACCGACGAAGAAATATACGAAATAAAATGGGTCAATTGTTAATAAGAGTTAATAAGTCCAATATTTATACGAATTTAGAGAAAATAAAATCAAAAACAGTACAAACATAAAAAATAATTATCCATATCCAACAGTGATTGAAGAAAATAGCTTTAAACGTTGGCTTTACAAAAAATTTTCAACAAATAAGTAGTTACCACACTACGCTTACAATCACTTGAGATTCATCACGCACTGTATAATTGCTTAACTAAAGATTCCCACTAACTTAAAATCCACTCAACACATATAAAAAAAAGGAACTACTTCCCAATGGAAGATATAATAAACTCAATTACTAATAACTGAAAACTCATTACAATAATAGAAGTACAGAAAGTGACTAGATTCCAAGTACTACCCCACAATGAGACAAACAGCCATCCGAACAGATCTATCTCCCCCCACATTCATTAACCCAATCACATCATTTCCTCGCTTCCAGGCCTCACTTTGCATAGACCCTTTTTTCTTGATTCCCCCTCGCAATCTCCCGTCCACATCCGCCTTCATCAGAAGAAGAAAAAGTACGAAGACATGGAGAAGACCATAAAGCAGGGGGGAGAAAAGCAGAACAAAGGGCGCTCAAACCGGGGAGAAGCTAAACCCACAGAGAGGGAACAGAGGCCCAAGCACCCATAAAGGGAAAGGAAGTAGGGAACAAACAAGAAAAACCGAATAACTTGAACGGAAGCAAAGGAAGAGGAAGAGACAAAAAAAAACTATACTGACTGAAAATGGGTCAGATCTTGTTCCGTATACCGAAGCCGAGATGGAGTTAATGCTATTGTCTTAGCTATGGGGTCTCATCACTTATTCTCATTATCGTCTGCGTCCAACACCCTGACATGACCTGAAACACGTGGAAGATACGGAAAATATGGAAATCCTTAGTTTACTAGCCAAAGAACGGAAAAAGATTAAATGGAGTGTTGGGTCTTTTAGGGAGTCCGCTTGCAAATGGATAATTTTTTGCCGGTTTTCGGCTGTTGTTTTGCCGGTTTTGTATGGTTGCATCTCTAAGTGTACTAGTAGCCTATGGATTACACCGGAGAAATTGCAGCTTGCTATATGTTAATTTGTTGTTAGAGCTGTGTGTTGTTTGAGAAGGCGTATTTTTCTTAATATGTGTTGGCTGAAACTTAAACGCAGGAGGAAGAAGCGGTGATTTTTGACAGATGTATTGATGAATGTTTGGGTCGAGAAAAAAAAAACAAACAAAAAAGGTAATAAAGAAGTGACAGATTGGGTCCTTCCCGCTCATCCTCCATACCCTCAACTTTCCCTTTTCCCTTTGTTTTTTTTCTTTTAGCTTTAAGAACTAAGGGGATTGTGTCTAGCCGACGATTTGTATGATCTGTCAGATCTGATAAATGATGACGGTTTTACCGATAATATGTTTGTCCTAACACGAGTGAAGCAGTGGTTGCCAAATCCCTTTATAAGCCAAGGTTCTGTTTTTATTTTTCCCCGCGTCGCCCCTCTACACCTAAAGCCACCTTGCGTTTGTGGTAGGATAATTAAGGAAACGCTGTGGGGGCTAAAAAAATATTGGCGGAAAGCAAGGGGTATAAGCTGGGGGCATGAGAAGGGTATTTTTTTTTCTGTTCCTCTCTGGCTTCCTGTCCCTCCGGATAGGGTGTCCCTGTTTCCTCCCTAAAAGAGGAAAAGCAAAAAGAGAATCTATGAGAGTAAAAGACGCGGTCAAGATAGATGAGAATGCTGGAATCAACGGGTGGTTGTAGGTAAAAGATGGAATGGGACGGGAAGGGGATACGGATTAATACAAGGAAATAAAACAAAACAATAAAATCTAGAAAAAAAAAACACTAAAATCATACTCACAGCACCTTAAAAATCTACATGAGCTAAATGTTCATTTATAATTAATTATTAAAATGGGGCCTAAATTATGGCCTTAAGAAATTCTCTGGCCCCAAAAACATTGCTTGATAAAATAATTTGTTGTATTTTCAAATTGTATTCTTCTTAGAATAACTTTTAATAGCGTAAAATATCGAAATGAATATTAACAATGTACAGAGAAAATAAACATATGAAAATGTAATGACGGACGCAATTACATGTAAAAAATGCAATTTAACACAAATAAAAGTTTTTAAAAAGGTGCAATAAAGCTTTGAGCGTCAGCGTTGCACAAAATAGTATACTCATAAACCACCACATAAAAATCCTAATGATTTTGGTGAAAGATGAGTTATCAACAAATTGCATTAAATGACAAATATGATTTTGAACTATTTAAAATTAAACACTCAAAAGTATTAATTTTAGAACTATCAGACTAAAATTTGGTGTCAACATCATGCCCCTTTGTTTGATAAGGATCGATGAAAGAGATCCTGGTCAAAAAAGTTGACGAACCCAAATTTTGTTTGATAAACATTGAAAAAAAACAATTGAGACGTTAGTAGAACTTTTGAGCAAGACTCCAAATTCGACTTGACTGAAACTAACAAACAAAAGACCGATTTGATTAGGCAAAAGAAAAGTTTAAACTGAGAACATTCACACATACACTTCGCTGTTTACTTGGTAATTGTACAATGAAGCGGTGTACCTTTTCTGAAAGGAGATGACGTGAATAACAAGTCACTTTGAAGGAGGTGACACACAACGTGTCTGCATTACAATGAGGACGAACCAATTTGAACAAAACAGTCCACTTTTAATGAGGTACCACCCAACGTGTCTCTTGAAAGAACAGACATACCAACTGCACTTACCATGTTTTTTTCACTTTGAATGAGGTGACAACACCCTTAAATATAAACATGCAATTTGAACAAGGTACAACCCCCTACGTTTCTCTTTGACAGTGGATGACCCAACTTTAATATAACATGTTACTTTGAACGAGGAGACAAACCAATGTGTCTCTTTGAAAGGCGGATGACCCCACTTGAACTTAACGTGCTACTATGAACGAGGTGACAACCCAATTTATCTATTTGAAGGGAGGACGACCCAACTTGAACTTAACATGCTACTTTGAACTAGGTGAAAAGCTAAATTAAATATGACATATCACATAGAATGAGGTGACAACCCAACGTGTCTCTTCAAAAGGCGGACGACCCAACTTTGATATAACATGTCACTTTGAATGAGGTGACAACCCAACGTGTTTCTTAGAAAGGAGGACTACCCAACTTGAAATTAACATGTCATTCGAAGGGAGATTACATCCCAATCCTGAATATAACATGTCACTTTGAACGAGGTGACATCCCAATGTGTTTTTGTGGAAGGTGGATGACACAACTTGAATATAATATGTCACTTTGAATGAGGTGAAAATCCAATGTGTCTCTTTGAAAGGCGGACGACCCAACTTTAATATAACATGTCACTTCGAATGAGGTGACAATACAATGTGTCTCTTTGAAAGGCGGACGACCCAACTTGAATATAACATGTTACTTTGAACAGGGTGAAACCCAACGTGCCTCATTGAAAAGCGGACGACCCAAATTGAAATTAATATGTCACTTGAATAGAGGTGACAATCCAACGTGAACTTTATGTGTCATTTGAAGGGAGATGACAACATAATCTTCAACTTAATGTGCCATTTGAAGGGAGATAACAACCGAATCATGACCTTAACGTTCCATTTGGAGGGACATAAAGAACCAATCTTGAACTTCACATACCATTTGAAGAGAGATGACAACCCAATGTTTAACTTAATATGAATTGTGTATCACAAAATCTGCAATAACAATGTTAGTAGCAGATATATCATAAAATATGCAACCATGGCCTCATGTGAACAAGGTAATTAACTTACGTGACAATTTAAACTTAATAACATTGTGAATTAAAAAATGAAAATTTAAAATTTGATAATAAAATAAAAAGTGTCATAATGAACGGCATGACAAACCAATTTGAAAAGAATTTTTTTATTTGATATAAAAAAATTAAAAAATATTATTTTGAAGGTTTGACTACCTAAATTTTGAAAGATATCATTTGAAGGGTATGACTACCTAAATTTAAGAAAAAATCATTTTAAAGAGTATGACTATCCAAATATAAAAATATGTTATTTTTGAGGATATGACGACCCAAAATGAAAAGATGTCATTTTTGAGGATATGACGACCCAAAATAAATAGATGTCATTTTGAAGGATATGACGATCCAAATTTTAAAAGATGTCATTTTGAAGGATAAGACGAACCAAATTTAAAAACTCTCATTATGAAGAGTATGACTACCAAAATAAAAAAGCTGTCATTTTGAAGGGTATGAATACCCAAATGATGCAATTTAATCTTTGAAAGGGTCCACAAAGTTATTTGGATAAATGGAAACAATGAAACGGTCCATAAGGTTTGTATGGACAAAATGTCTACAATGAAGTGGCCCACAAAGTTGGTATGGACAAGTATGATCACATAAACTTAAAATGAAGTGAGTTTGAAAGGTATGACTACCAAAAAATAAAAGATGTCATTTTAAAGGGTATGACTACTGAAAAACACAATTTGAACTTTGAAAGGGTCCACAAAATTATTTGCACAAATAAGGAAAAGTGATTCCAACTCATTTTTATTTTATGAACAATAAAACATATTTTAACTTGGTTAGCAGCAACAAAAGTATTGTAAAAAATTTCTCGCATTTCTTTATCTTTCAACTAAGATTGATTTCGAGGTAATTCCTATGATTCAAGTGGTACCTAAAATGCACTTAAGTAACGACACGATTAGTTCATCTTGATTTTGACTTAAGTTAATGATTTCAGAAAATTTAATTACGTGTGTTTGGGTGTGTTGCCGTGGCTATTGGTCACGGTTTAGGACTTGAAATGGCATGTTAGTTCTTTGTATTTCATGTACCAATGTTTATGTAAATCGTGATGTTAATATGAGTTGAAATGTGGCTGATTTGAGTGATAATCTCTTGGCTAGATGAATCCATGAAATTCACCTAAGAACGTAATAAATGATGTACGAATTACTCTATGAATTTGCGTATAAATATTGTTAAAAGTAAGCTGAAAAACGTGACAATAATTCCAGTAACTTGTAAGATTGGTTTCGGCTAAACATGGATGAACAAATCTGAAATTTTAAATGAGTGTAAATTACGTGAGGTCATTAGGGATCGAACCCGAGACCTCACCCGTGAAAAACACTATAAAACATAAATGAAGAAATGGGGTTAAGGGGATTCGAACTTGGGTGCTCTTGGCTGAAAAATAGAATATGAAAATAAGAATTGAGAGGAGTGGGATTCGAACCCACAACCTCTCGGTCATGTTTAGGGAAAAACAAAAAGAAAATAATTCTGAGGCGTGGGAATCGAACCCATGACCTCTAGGTGGAAAAGGAGAATTAAAAGAAAAATAAAGTGAGGGTGTGGGGGTTTGATCCCACTCCCTCATGGTAAACTCGAAAACGTCAAGGAAAAAGAAATAAAAAAATAAAAGGGGTTGTGGGGGTTCGATCCCACAACCCCTCGGCCAAGAAAGAGAAATTCAAAGTAAAGAAATTAAAAGAAAATGACTGTTGGGTCTCGATCTTATGTTCCCAAACGTGTAGACCGAAATAAAATAAATGAAAAATATTTAAGTGTTTTCCAAAGGATTCAAAACCAGGTTCCCTTGCCTAAATTCCGTATTGATACATAATTCATACATGAATTAAATATTCAAGAATAATGCTGCCTACTTAGATAAAAATTGAGATCTTGGCATATATACAAGATGCATAAGTGTTATACCACATAATCTTTGAAAGATATGAATCACTTTAACGAACTATGAACGAAGCTTTATGGATTGTATAGACCCATAAGTCTAGCATAAGTATAAAAATAAGTAAACCTAAGATGTATGTAATGAAATGATGTAACCATAGATGGGTTAAGTAAGAGTGTAAAACACATTAAATGGCCAAATGATGAAATGAACAATGAAATAATGAAATGAACAATGAAATGATAAAAGTTTAGAAGGTTTAAGTAAGAGTATGAAGAGACTAAATGGCCAAATACATTGTCATATTATGAAATGAACATTCACGGAATAAGGGGTGAGTAATTATGAAGAGAAAATGAATTAAAGTTAACGAATGTGGTGGAAACATGATAAGAGCCTAACTAAATGTTACCAAAACGTACTCATATGAGAGTGTAAAATTAATGAAGAGAACATTCTCTATGATGAAAGTATTGAGATTAATATACACTTATTACTAATCATCAGATGAGAAATCATCTATTGATCTATGACGTACTCATTATAGAAGTATGATTCAATGACGTATGAGAAGAATGTGATGGAACTTTATAATGAGCACCGATAGACTTTCTATGAGTAGTGATGCATTTTTTTGTGAAGGATGGAGGTTCAAGTAACTCTCATGAAATGAGACTGTCCGGCATGCCGGGTATGGGTCTCCTGATATCTCCTAGTCTTTGAACCTATACTGCCAAGATAGGGATCTAGTAGGGTTCGATCAGCTATATACGCTAGCATGTTTTAGGTCACTTTGGCCAGTGATTCCACCTCTTTTCGGTGTGGGTCACACACTGGATTTCATGATACTCACATGATCTATGTTGGTTAAAGTTAAAGTTCCCCATGAATGTATGAGGACAGCGTCAAATGATGCATAATGAAATGAATTATACAAAATGTGGTAGGATAGGTAATCAAGAGGTGAGATAGAATCAAGTAATGACACTAGGTTATTCTTGATCATTGCACAACAAATACGATGAATGTCGTAAACTACATCCTAGGTATAATGGGTGTTCACACTAGCCTATGAATGAAATGAAATGAAGTACATATGAATAATGAAGCAGACTCTGTGTTTGCTAAAGAAGGTTCCCTAGTTGAGGTCCTATATGTTGAGCCCTCATTTTGGGAAGTCCTAATGTCAAGTCCATTATTCCAAGGTTTCATGGCATATGAACGTATAATATGTTGCAATATTTTATGTGCTATGTGTAAGATGTTATGTGTTGTGTGCAATATGATAAGTATGTTGATGCATGTTACTGTATGGCATGACTTTTCTAATCAAATTTTGGCAAGTCCACTGACTTTCCTAATACAAATTTGGTGAGTCCACTAACTTGAGTTTCCATAATCATGTTGTTAGGAAAGCGCTTTTCATACTCAAGCATGTCCTTGGTGTGTGCTTGTATATACCATACATAGTATAAGTGTGTACTAATCCCATGCAATTCTACAATTTTAGGTGCACGCAAAGGTGGACGCTAAAGCTTACAGGTTAACGTTGCAGATATTCGGACGTGGAGCTTTCATCCAGACATGGTAGCGGTATCATCTTTCAATTGAGATCTATCGTTTATATAATTGATGTAGATATAGCTGTGGAGCATGTTACACTAGTGTTCTTTACACTTTGTCAGGATTTGATTGGTTTGCAATTTTGCAAAAATACGATTTTAAATAGAAAATTATAAACATTCTTTCGTTTGATTATCTATATATTAGATGTTGCATGTTAATCGTTTGAGTTTGAGTAGATGTATATCAATTTTGCTCAAATAACCAAGATGAAGTATGACGTAAGTAGGCATGTCTGCGAACTCTAAGAGGTCAATGACACCGGTCTCGTCTGGGGTCTACATTCCGGTTATGACATCAACAACCTTTGATATTTACACTTGTAATAACTATATACTTTGTAAAATTTTTTAGACCTCCTAAAAAAAAGTTTCCAATTGTGTGTCGCATAAATATTTGGAAAGCTTATGCTGAAGATGATCGAGCTTTTATGCTTCCTACATATCCTGTTTAAGTAGGAATTAGGTCAAACGTAATTCCAACAGATTTTATCCTTTATAGAGATTGGACTGAGATTATGATTATTTTAAAACTAGATGTCCAAGACTGGTTTTGAGAGACCGAGAACTTAGTCTTGATCTCACGACAACCATTGGACGCATGAAGAACCAATAAATTACCGATCATTCCAGAACAAGATTAAGTATAGAAAAGTCAAATTACGATTACGCAAAACCATTCTTCATATACTGTATTTATGTCAGAATATGCTTTGAATGCAACAACAATGTACAAGTAATGAATATATAACGAGTATAATATGCAAATAAAATAACAAAAATTATATCAATGATATAAAATACACGTAAAATAATAATATCCTCAATTTGAAAATGAACCCCATAAGGTTAGAACATCTATATCCTAGAGGATGTCATTTTGTTCAATATCCTGTTGAAGGGGGCAAACATCGACGAGTGACTCATTAAAAACAAAAATTAGTCAAAAAAGAAAAATATTAAAACGGGTAAAAGAGTTCAAAGGAAAAAGAGGAGTCGCCACCTAAATTTTTAGGAAAACTAGGAAACTGATTAATTAATTAACTTAAAAAAGAGTCCACGAAATCAATTTGTTTCAAGGTAAGGGGTTCAAGTTATTATGAAGTGAAGGGTTTAGACATCCTTCGAAATCCACAATTATAGTTTCCAACTTAGTTCATTTTTTGAAATTGAGGAGGAGAGTAAAATAATAAGCAAATATAATAAACACGCAATACACACAATAAAATAAAATAATGATATCGGCCTAAGGTTTGTGTAATATCGATATATAGAAAATAATGAATTGAAAAATATAATTTGAACTCCTTTCATATAACGTCAATAAAGTAAGTCTTGGTTACCTATATACACACTTAGTATAAGTGTTAGTAATAAATAAATATGAATAAAATTGACTACTTGAAATAATAAGTTAAAAATAAAAACCCATCTTATTAACATGGGAGACCTTGGGACGACGCGATAAGTTTCTCATGGCCAATATAGAACTAAAAACTAAATTATATCTTATAACATTGGGGAGACCTCCACAAATGACGAAGAGATTTTCTCATAGGAATGTTAACAAACAGTATAGCATGTATCGAATTTATCGATACAATTAAAATAACAAAAAATATCCAAAGTTAATATTAAAATAACTTTAATGGTGACTTTACAAATATTTTCACAATTAAAGTGGAAGTACACATGGTAGTCACTTGAAGATCATCACCAACCGTGGAATGGCTCACTCAGAATAATCTTAAAAATAGAACTCAACAACATCAAGATACGACTTCAGGGATTTAGAGCGCAATAACAATAGTAAACTATTCAAATAATGAAGAAAAAAAGTGAATATTAAAAGTAACAAAACATACAAAACAAATAAGAAAATTAGTCAACCAACAATTTTGAACAATAAACTAATTAAATAATGACACCTATACTACGACAGTGAATATTGAGCAAAACAAATAACTAAAAGAAAAATAAATAATAATAAAAAATTACTAACCTCTAGAGAAGCCATAAATAATTTTTTTTATCAACATAGTGGCTCAAACATTTTATAAGCTAAACCCAACAGAGATGAACATATGCCCAAATAACAATTAGAATGTAAATTAATTAGGGAACACACACTAAAGAAATAAATAAGTTGAACTAAAGAAAACGAGTAGAAGAGAGAAAAAAACTAGACGTACTAAATGGTCAGATATGGTTCATTTCCGCCTGCAATGGAGTCAAGCTGATGTGGTCTGGAGCGTGGGTGATCACTGATTTCTCATTGACATTACCTCAAACAACTGAAAATGAATGAAACTCGTTAAAGGGGACGAGAGGAAGGGAATAAAGGCGAGAGTTACTGGCCTGTAATGGAAAAGATGAAAATGGATTTTTTGGGTCTTTTGGTCACTGGAAATGGGTATTGTCTCGCTGGTTTCTGGATGTTGTTTGGCGGTTTGTTCGTTGCTACTACTAGTAGCTATGGTAGGAACATGAAAAATGAAGCTATAATACCTGGTGAGCATGGTGGTTGTCTGGAGGTGTCTTCTTGATGTGTTTGCTGGAAATTAAAACAGAGGGTTTTTTGGGTAGAGCGATGTTTGGTCAGAGAAGAGAAGAAGAAAGAAGGACATGGGTCTCTTTTGTTAGATCTTCGTGAAGGAAAAGGGCTGGGCTTAGCAGCCATTTGGTGGCTGGTTGGAGCTGAAGAGCGA
Organism: Solanum habrochaites; assembly: GCA_027704765.1. Taxonomy (NCBI): domain Eukaryota; kingdom Viridiplantae; phylum Streptophyta; class Magnoliopsida; order Solanales; family Solanaceae; genus Solanum; species Solanum habrochaites. Next base: position 41,910 of record JAKWJA010001131.1, read on the forward strand.
TAAAGGTTTCACCTGAGATGGTTTTTCCGGCAAGCATTGATGCAAATAAAGGTGAAAAAGGGTCTGGTTGTTTGAAAAAGCTCACTGGAAAAGGATGAAAAAGGGAGGTTGGGGTTTTTGGTGGTGGACTCTCCATAATCTGTTGGAATTCCGGTGAACTAGTCATCATGAAATAATGAACAAAACACTAAAAATCCAGAAAATATCCCTAAAATCATTCCACGACCTTTACCAAAATATCAAAATAAATATTAACAATGTAACAGAGAAAAAATCAATATGAATGTGTTATGAACGTAACAAATAACATGTAGAAAATACAATAAAACAAACAATAAGTTTATAAAAATGAACAAATATTTGAGCATCCGGCGGTATAAATAATCTAACAGAACAATCGAGTAAGAATATTAATACTTTGAGCAAAAGAATGATAAAAAAAAACTTGCATTAAAAATGATAAAATATGTATTTTGAACTATTTAAATAAATATCAAAAGTATTAATTTTAAAACTATTAGACCAAAATTTTGTGTCAACACTTGTCTTATCAAGTTTTCTACAAAAAGAGTATGTTTTAAAGAAATGTCCTTTTTATCATGGTTTTAATTGCATGTTACCATACTTAGTGCATTCTAATGTACTAATTCCATATATTTTGTCTTATCTCTAAAGGTGTAGGTGGAACTTGAGAAGGGTCATTGAAGTGAAGCTTGGAGATTAGCATTCATTCAAGCAAAGTTATGGTATGTCCTCAATTGATTCAAGGACATCACTATGCGTAGTTTTTTTGTTAAATACATTGTAATACACTTAAATATTTTTTACTTGCTGATCAATGGGTTGTGTCCCAAGATATTCGTGTGTCTAAGATGGAGACTTTGAGACTTAGTATTTCCTTTGATGTTCTATAAAAGATATTTTGAAGTATTATTACTTCGTGTGAAATTTTTTCATTTCGCACTACTTCTCATGCATGTATGCTATGGATGAGGTCAAGTATGTCGTGCAACATTTGACAATACCATTTCTTCTAGGGTATACTCTTAGGTTGTGACACATCCTTATGTTTTGTGAAGGTTTTGGAGTGTCGTATGAAGTCTAAAACTAGTAAAAATATTTTAAATAGTTAAAGTAATGGTAATAGGGTCAAAACATCCAATTACGAATCCCCTAGAACCAGACAAATGGTCCTTGAGGAGCACCCAAATTTGCAAGGAGGCTGCCAAAGCAGCCTTCTGAACAACCATGATTTTGAGGTGGTGGTGCGTCGCGCAACTAACACTCACCAAGAAAAAAAAATCCATGTGATGCAGGGCTGTCACGAACCTCATTGCCTCAAATCTAATTCCAGAATAAAGATTTGGAAGTTACCCCGCGGCGCGCAGCCATGTCCCACATTTGATCGCATCGTTTTTAAGTCAATTTGACTTCACAAAAAAGTCTAATTAGGTGAGCAGCCTGTACTTTAAGGGAGGATTATATATTGATTTAGGGTCAGTTTTAAGTCATTTTTACCCACTCAAATTAATTCCCCAAATTGAAATCAAATCACTCTCACTTCTTTCTAAATTCATTCTCTGCCCAACCGACATTGAAGAAACATTGAAACTTGAAGAAGAAAACCAAATCCCCCATGTTTTCTGCTAAAATTCGTGTCTTTATCATCTTTAAGGTATGATTTTATTTCACTTTTGAGATTCTTTTCCCCAAAAGGTTCCGTCAAATATGGTTTTTAAACTTCCCCAAATCTAGAGTTTTTCATTATACGTTGGTCTTCTTTGAAAAACGAAATTTGAAATCAATTGTTGTACAATATGATGATCAGACTAGTGTTGTTTAAGTATATAATTACGGGGACTTCGAGTACTATGTTACAAGATTCCCCTGGACATGTGTTGTTTCTACCAATTGCGTCATGAATAACCTGAAGTGATATGGTTAATAGGAAAGATGTTGAACATATTAATGAGTTGATTAGGTGTTCTAATTATATTATTGCTATCAGTGAATGTAACGAACTGTTTAGCGTTTGGCAACAATTTTATTCTGGAAAAAACTGGCTGGGACGAGGATGTAACGACGACCGAATAGTCACAGACGGACCGCCGAGGAGGTTCGTCCAGACAATTAGATTGTTGAATTGGGTATGAAAATCAATCGCTGTAAAATTGTGACGGACCCCCCTTGCAGGACGTGCCCAAGTCACATACACGACGAACCGTCGTGAGTTTTCGTGAAAACACTTCAAACTTTGAGAATTGGTCCAAGAAAGAGTTTATGACCGTATGACGGAGGAACAAATAGACGGACAGTCACAGCTGTGACGGTTGGCGTCACAGGCGACGTGAAGTTCGAGGGAGTGCTGTACGACCTGTGTGACGGAACGTCGCGGCACGAAGGCCCGTCACAGGTGCGCAGTTCCCAGCAAATAGGATCACCTACACGTTTTAGGGGCGTTTTGACTATTCTTTCTTAATTATAAAGATTGAGGGTTAATATAATAGGTCTATTCTTGGGGTTAAAAGAGTAACATTAAGTTAATTAGTGGGTTTTATTGTCCTCTTTAGCCACCTTATTATACTTTATTAGGTAAAATGAAGGAGGGTATTGAATAAAACAAAACAAAAGAAAGAACAGAAAGAGAGGAGAACGAACGAGTAGAGAGCAGAACGAAGAGGATAGCCAAGAATTTGAGAAGCTAGCTTGGATTCACTTCTTCGGTGAGGTAGGTTATGGTTTATGTTACGATATTGTAGTGAACTCTGAATTATGGTGTTGATCGTATTGTTAAAACCCTGCTATGCTTAGTTGTATGCTTGCATGATTAGATTATGAATTGCCGATGAATACAAAGATGATGAAGCATTGAATCCCAAATCTTGAAAGAACCCTAATGCGGCTTGATATATTATCTAATGAGAAGATGAGGCCTAGTGATAACAAGAAGGCTTAAGAATATGAGGGCGGTGCCACTTCCGGTACCAGGAGAGCAATGAATGAGGATAGGCGTGTCACGTTCGACACCAGGATAGACTATGGACGGGTGCCACGTCGGTTACCAGGAGTAGAATAGCGGATCGGAGTGTCACGTTCGCACCCGGATAGAAACTGGATCGGGTGACACGTTCGGTTACCGGATAGATGAGGATCGGAGTGCCACGTTCTGGCAACAGGATAGAAATAGCGGATCGGAGGTCACGTACCGACACAAGAGGAAGAAAGAAATGAAATCTGAAATGATAATGATAGACTCCAATTAATGAACTTAATTCCGAAATGAGTACTTGGAATGGTGAGGCTTGAGTCCCTCATGTGTGAAATAAGTTGTAGTTATGAGAATTCATGTTGTAGTGCTACATGTTGAGTATTGTATTGATTTACATTTGATTATTGATATATACGTCCCTATTTTGAGTTGGCCGATGATATATACTCAGTACGTGTGGTGTATGCCCCACCTACTTTTCTATGTTTTCCTCTTTGTTATTTGTGTATGCACAAGCAAAAGTTTGTCATACTTCAACTCAACAGTAGATCTAGCCAGTCTTCACTTCATCGGTAGAAGATTCAGGTTGAGCTAATGAGTGAGTGTCATAGCTTGGACTGGGTCTTCTTCTTCAAGTCTGATGCTTGAAACTTCCGGCATGGACTAGCGTTTTAGTTATTTTGTTCTTAGACATTCTAGTTAAGTAATTGAGATAGATGTTTCTGGATGATGGACTTCCAGATTTTGGGATAAAATAATAGTATTGAATTGTTTTATAATGATGTTCAGAACGTCTCCGCAATTGATTCTTGGTGACTACTATCTTGGAAAAGGTTAAGGTTTAGAGGGTTGGTGCGTCACATAGGAGGGTTAAATGTGGGTGCTAGTCGCTTGTCCCTGATTTGGGTCGTACAATGAATTACCTTGATTTATAAATGGTGTTTCACTTCTTGGTAGATTGAAGAATGATGTCCCAAGTAGGGCAAAGAGGATGAATGTTGGGTCGACTTTCTGAAGTCAATTAGTAGATGAATTACTCTGGATAGTATAATATTTAGCTAATATGTTGTTGTGTTGTTGAGGGCCTGTTATCACGCATCCTTAACATGTGTATGTCTTGAAAATAGATATGAAGTATGAATGTATGTTATGTTGTGGTGGTTATATGATTGAAAGATAGTTCTCACGATTATAATAAAATGGTTTAAGTGTTTCTATAATTAAAGGACTGTTCTCACTTGTGAACCTATGATCTATTATGATAAGATATTTACATATGGGTCAAGTAGAGACTAATGTGAACTTTTATGATGAGTAAATATGATTACTAAAGAGAAAAAATACTTAGAGGTGAAAGGAAATGTAAAATGAGATGGGGGTCTCACGTATAGTATGTCTGGATCCCCACATAGGTTCCTCACATTTAGTATGTCCAGATTCTCAATGTATGTGTTGTCTCATGAGATGGAAACCCCTACGTTTATCAAGTTAGAGTATCTAGAACAATCTACTTGAACCATTACTATGTTCCCACATAGTACTCTATCTTAGTGGTTCCACCTAGATAGCTATGGACGAAAGGTTACACCTTAGACAAGTGTTAACCCTCTCTTTTCTATGTGGCAGTAGTGATGGTTGAGTGTGGATAGTTTTATGGGACATTATTTGCACATTGCACCAAACATCACTAGAGGGTTACTTGGGAAGATAAGGATTTATAGTAAAAGGAAATAGTTCACTATAAAATGAAATAAGTTCACCGTAATTGAAAGGGGGTTTACTGTAAAGTGGTGATAGGTATTTCTTCAATTCAATGTGTGGTTTTATATGATGTGTGACCATTGAATACACCTATATGAAGTATGTGAATTGTATAATTGTTATTATATCAATGTTTTATGAGATTTTCACAATAAGGCATGATGCATGGTTTCAAGTAAAATGTCCCTTTTAAATGCATGTTTTTGCATGGTTGTCATACTTAGGGCATTCTTCTCCTAACACCATCATTCTCTACCTTTTTACACAAAGTGTAGGTTATGGATGCTTAAAGGATGTATCTAAAGTGAAGGTCTTGATATGGGATTGCCAAGCTCAAGGAATTGAATCCTTATGTTCCAAGGATTTCCTACTCAAGTTTATATTCAATGTATTGTAATAGCTTAAATATTACATTATGATGTTAAAGGGTTGTGTCCCTAATCTATTTTCCGATGTTGAGTCTAAGATGACAAAAGAGACATAGAGTCTATCCATGTCGTATGGCTTATATTCTTATATAATGGAAGTGATGTTTCTAGCATATGATGTGGTATGAAAAGTGATTGAAATTCCGTTAAATGTTTACTATTATGACAACGCTAACCATAACTATGGGCTTGTAAAAAACCTCCAAGACTTCAAGTATTCCATGTTTATTCTAGGGGGTGAACCCGGAATGTGACAAGTTTTAGATGCTTGGATTTACGCAAAGGCTTTTAAAGTTACTTAGCATGATTTGAACAAATTGTCCTTTTAACATGTTTCTAAATATTTTACTTGCATATGTTTGCATACATAGTATATGTGGTTTGTATTAACCTATATTCTATTTATTTCTACAATAATGTAGGTTCAGGCAATGAAGAGTGTCAAGGCAAAATATCAAGAAGCTTGGACAGATCTCCAATTTTGTGAGTCCTCTAGTCCTAGGACGGTGTAGCGCCCTTAAAAATGAGCTAGGTCAATCTAAGAGGTTAACACTTGTGTAATGATGTTTTAAAGTCATAAAATGTTTAATAATAATGTTCATAGGCAGTATATAAAGTATGGAAGTGTTTGGACGTCAAACGTCCAAGACGTTCGAAAACTAGTCGAAGTTGAACTACTGCGTCGTAGTGTTTTGTAGTGATGTTTTGGGTGATGGTTTGAAATTTAAATTCAGTACCCAGTGTTCCTACGCATATCCTTATATACAAAGGGTCCAATAGTCCAAGAACGACGTCGCGCGGACCATCAAAAGGCTCCAAAGTTGACCAAAACTTGGACAGCCAAGCTGCCGCCCTAGCCAGTTTGGGCAGTGGCTGCGCATTGTGCAACTTACACACAGTGGGGAAAATTCTTTCCCTGCAATGCGGGGCTATCAAGAACCATTATGTTAAAAAAATTATCGAAAAATAAGATATGGAAATGCCTATTCGACGTGTAGTAGAGTCCTAGATTTTGTTGCGTCATTTTTAAGTTAAATTTCTGTTGGATAATTTGACCAATAAATGTAGGGGTCGGTTCGGTTATTTAGGAGTGCATTATTGACGGTTATAGAAACACCTTAAACCCCTAAACTAACCAATCAAAGCACAACCCTCAACTCAAAACAAAACCTCTCCATTCACTCTCTCCAAAACCACCATTGTTGAAGATTTGAAGCTCCAAGGAACAAGATAGGTTTCTCATGTTTTTCTCCCTCATCTGTGCGGAATTTGCATCACAATTTGTATGGCATGGTTATTCATCCTTCAATCTCTTTATTAATGAGTCAATTCAAATGATTTTTCACAGATGATCAAAACATGAATTCTCTAACTGTTGTGATCTCGCCATGGCTTCTTGCTTAAAGGTTTGATCACTATTTTAGGTATGAATTGATGTTAAGCACTGTTTATTAATCATAAACCTATTACCCATGAAAATCATACACTCCTTATTGTGCGTATTATGCGGTTATTTGATCATGCCTACAATGTCTGAATTTTAGTATAGATTTCTTTGGGCTATGACATCATGTAAGTATTGTATTGGATTAAAGTTTAAGTATAATCTTAGATTGCATAAATATCTATTTAATTGACTTGATATCACTGTGTATTGTGAATTGATGATCATGGGTCATAGGTAAGGGTAGTTATTAATTGTATTGAGATTGCTATGGATGAGGTTCTATGTGAGACATGGATTGGGGTACGCTGCCCAAATTGTATTGATTTTACAGGTAATTTATTCTAGAATTGTTTTGTTGCATGATCCACTTATGGTGCGGTGTTATGTGCCATTACTTTGTGAGTTATGTGGTGTTGGCATCCGTGCTTTTCATAGGAAGTATATTATCCTGGCTCGATCTTGTACAACGTTTGTTTTACTTTATGTATTATCATGATCATAGCCTTGTCGGAAACTACTTGATATATTTTAATATTATTTATATTTTAATTATGTGAAGTATGATCATATCTATCTATTTATAATTAAGGTGATAGTATGTGTCTGCTATTTAAGATGTTAGCGATTATGTTTGACTATTTCTATGCCCTTGAATGTATAGTCTTAGAGTTCATGCATGATTCTTCCTACTTAATTATAGAGAATTATGATTGTTATAGTTATGATATTATAGTAGCGAATAAGGTCACATGTGATGTTTGTTCTACCTATGTGCTTATAGAATAATATGCTATATGTGAAGATGTGTGTGTCTTCCCTTGGTAGACTTCTGTCCCTTACTTGATACATGTACATTATGAATATGAACATCTTGACTTAATAGTATTATGCACCTTTGTCTTGTTAGTGATATCTAGGATCGGTGGACCTAAGATGGTGCCCTTCTAAACATGACTAATACGTGGAACCTCTATATAGAAAGATGTTCACAGCAATGAGCTATCCTTATAGGACATGAGGGCAGCCAAGTGCACTGCTCTTTGTAGAATAATTAGATAGGTGATGAATAAGAGAGGGCTAGCTTGTGCCCTTTATTTAACTACTCAATGAGATACAAAAGCTAGTACCGAGTGATAGTGTTATAGATGTAGTCTACTAAGAAGCAAACAAAAGATACAAGCATCTGCTACTTGAGCATGAGATTACAGCTGCATAAATAAGTTTTGATTTCCTTAACAAGTTGCCTACATAGGATGTGTCCTAGTATACCTTGGCAGGTAGAGACCCTACCAATTAGTGTAGGTTTAGACTCCGGATTCCATGCATAGCTTCTATGGTCTATGCGATTAATATCATCATGTACGATAATGCTAGTGGTTAGGATAATGATGAAGTTTAGGTAGTGCAATAGTACGTAGTACTAGAACATGTACACGTATTAGGCTTTGAAGATGTTTAGTAGTGTAGTGGCATAGGTCTTCTTAAAAACCATTAGTGATTGTTCATAAGTGATAATGTGTTCTAAAATGACGACTTAATGAATAAAGACCTAGTAAAGGAATCTTAATGAAAAAAGTACTTATCTAGAGCAGCTTGAGGATTGGTTGGGTAGGCTTGAAGAGGTTGTACAAGCGGTCCCTTAATTTCTTACTTAGTTAAGTCTTAGAGTAACTCTAAGAAGAGAGTTTAACAAATAAAGTGAGAATGATCTTAACTTAGGTAGTTTGAAGGTTAAGTTAGGTGTGCTTACAGAGGGTGTATGGGCGGTCTCTATTGTGTCACTAAAGTTAAACTGAGGATAACATTTTGTGAGAGGGTTGCAAGCTAAAAGAGGTCACTGTGAAGTTGGAAGTTACTTCACTATAAAGTAACATAGTTCAGTGTAACATTCTTCAATATTTGATAAAACTCTTATGTGATATCTTATATGTTTTTAAGTTGATAAATGTTGTTCTTATGCTTATACTATGATATTTAACAAAAAAGAGTATCTTTTATACAAAAGTCTGTTTAGCATGATTTTATGCATTATTCCATACTTAGTTATATAAAAGTCTATTCATGATTTTATGCATTATTCCATACTTAGTACAAGTGTTTGTAATAATTCTATACATTTTGTATATGTCTAAAGGTGTAGGTGGCATTTCAGAGGAGTCTTGAAGTGAAAGCTTGGATTAGTGTTCATTCAAGCAAAGAGTTCGTCATATCTCACAACGAGTTTATGGACATCTGAGTTAGATTTCGTTATTCAAGAGTATTGTCATACGACTAGCTTTGTGCTATATGTTGAAGTATGGAGTCGTGTCTAATATATTGTAGGCAAAGATGGAGGACTTTTGAGAGTTAGCCTTTCATATATTTCTATATAAAAATACATATTTTGGACAAGTAAATTATTATTCCTGTGAAAAGTTTTAATTCCTAACAACTTTTCGTACATGTATTTAATGGACGATGCAGGGCTTGTACAAGACCACCGAGAAGTCAAGTACACCGTGTTATGAATTGAGAATGCCATAATTTCAAGGGGGTACTCTTGGATCATACAAACTTTGTATCACACCATAAGGTTAGCAAGTAGTCTTAGGCATCGAAAAGACTCAAAAAGCCATGTCTAGTAGAGTATTGTTCATTGGTGTGAGTCGCAACACATCCATGAACGAGAGGCTATAGGACGATAGAGTTTCCCTTCTTTTCTACTCCTATATCATGTCGTAGAGAATAAAAGTTATGAGTGTCCTTTTCCAATTATTTTTCCTTGTGTTCCTTGGAAGATGAATACGAGGAGGAAACCGTCTAGGAGGGTTGAAAAGAATGATGTGAATGAGGGACTTCCTCCCCGAGGTGGACAAGTACCACAAGGTGTGCAAGTTCCCCAAGGTGTTCAAGGTGCTCAAGTCCCTATTGTGGGTGGAGGTAATGAGGTTCCGGTGTTTCCCCGCAAAATGGGTGATGGGAGATTAGAGAGACTCTCCTTACCATAGACCGAGCTATCAAAACTCAAGTGAATCGAAACATTGGGCCTAGGGTTAATGTTATGGACAGTAATATGACCTCTAGATTGAGGGACTTAGTGAGGATGAATCCTCCTATCTTCTTTTGTTCAAAGGTGGGAGAAGATCCCCATGCTTTCTTGGATTAGGTGTAAAAGATAGTGCATGGTATGGGAGTGACTTTTAGGGAGAAAGCGGAGTTAGATTCATATATATTGAATAATGACAAAGTCTCACATCGCTGATTAATGAGATGGGTAAACTTTTTATAAGGCTTGGGCAATCCTCCTCCCTTTGATCTAGCTTTTGTGGTGTGATTTTAGGCCTAAGACCTAATTTCACATGGTATTAGAGCAAGGCCCGTCTCACCCGATGTTGGATCCCCCAAAATAAAAATTGCCCACGCACTAGATGCTAAGCACTGGGCGTGAGGTGTGGTGTTAAAGAATGATAAAAGTCCCACATAAGTGATTAATGAGATAGGTGGACTCTTGATTAGAATAGGAAAAGATTTCTTACTTAGAATAGAATTAGAACACGAATAAGAATAGGAATTATATTTGGAAAAGGTTCCATTTTAGTGGTCTATAAATAGGGTCTTAATTAACAATTTAGCTGCGCAATAATCAAAAATATTTCTCCATTATTTCTCAATGTTATACTGAGCATTGGTGAGAAACAAAAAATTCAATTTTCCGGTGATCGTTTTAGGTAACGTTTGGAACAAATTTTGTCATTATTTATTTAGTGGGTTTTGTGAGAAAACCAACACCATCACGACGCTCACAAACCTCTCTTGACCAAACCCCAGCTAGAACCACTAGAAAATAGCACCTCACGTGCCCTCGCGCAGCAGTCGAAGGCAGAAGATTTTGGTGCTCACACGCTGGAGCGTGACGACTTTTCCGGCTATAGTCATTGAGAATTTTTTCAACAGTTAGGATCGTACAGCCATTCCAACGACCCAACCCATACTATATTTGACTATATTTATTTACATTCGATCACCAGAGAGGTTCCGTGATTCTCGGGCGTTTCGCGTGAGTAATGCCCCGTCTTTTCTTTTGAGTACCTTTGTGTTAGGGTCGTCTAGTGTTTCAGGTAAGAAGTCATACAGTTATCTCTAGATCCGATCACTGGAAATAGGGTTGTGGTAATTTTTAGGAAGTTCAAAGAAAAACTCTGGCAAAATCATAATTTTTCAGGCCACTGTGGGTATATTCTGGCAGCATCCAATATTTTAGAACTTGTGTAAGTAGCAAAAAAAAAAAAAAAAAAAAAAAAAATTTCCAGCAGATCCCAGATGTAATAGCATCCATGGAGAATAGCAGGGGGAGAGAACATTTTGGAAAATTTCTATCTAAGTGTAGTCATTGTAAACATGGACACACTCGTTACATATGTTTTATTTTGCATGGTCGACCACCCAATTATGATCCTGTTTTTCTAAAGGAATATGTAGAGTTCCTTCGGTATCGGGCACATAAACAAACGTCTCCACAAATAGTTTCGGTTGCAAAACCTAATGTTTCTACTACAGGTAATTCTTTTCCTTTGTATATCACATTTGCTAACCCACTCTGGATCATATGTCATAGCTCGGGGACCTATCATATCCCTAGTAATTAAATCACTTTGTTGATATAATTATTCATAATCTGTTAGACTATACAAGTAGCCATTGGTATACAAATAAAACCAAAAGGGGTTGAAAAAGCCAAACCCATATCTTCTGTGACTCTTGACTCTGTTCTTTATGTCCCTGGTTATCCTTTTAATCTATCATCAGTTAGTCATTTCCCGAAAGCCCTACATTGTATCATAACTTTTTTTGATCATTTCTATCTCATGCAGGACTGCAGTATGGGACAAAATTGGAACATGATATGAATTACAAGACCTTTACTATATTACCTCCTCTAATTTATTTATAGCATGCTTTGTTACAGATTCCCCAGATTTAATTCACAAACATTTGGCACACCCAAGTCTTTCCAAACTGCAAAAAATGGTTCCTAGTTTGTCTGGTTTATCTAAATTATCTTGTGAGTCGTGTCAACTTGGTAAACACACTCGTGCTACATTTTCTCGTAGTACTGAAGGTCGTTAGAAGTCTATTTTTTCATTAAGTAATTATATATTTGGTCCTAGTTCAGTTATTCCCCCTAGGATTTCATAATTGTTGTTTCATTATGATTTATTCAAATATGCACTTAGGTTTTCTTAATGAAAGATCGTTCTAGTTATTTTCTATTTTCATCATGGTTTCCTTTGCGCAATACAAAATAAGTGCGGTGTTTCTATTCATACATTCCGTAGTGATAATGCCTTAGAATACTTATCATCCCCATTTTCAGGAATTATGTCTCACCGTAATCATTCACCAAACTGTCTTGTCCATTCCCCTCAAACAAATCTGTGTTGCAGAAAGAAGAATAGGTAATCGTCTATAGAGACTGCTCGCACTCTCCTCATTGAAACCCCTGTTTCCCCTTCATTTTTGGGGCGATGCAGTATTTCGCTTGTTATTTAATTACAGAATGCCCTCTTCATCCTATTAAATATCAGGTTACACATTCCATACTATTTCCTCACTATATATCTCTATCCTTCCCGCCTAGTGTTTTTGGGAGAACATGTTTTCTTCATAATTTTTCCCAAGGAAATGATAATAGCTTCTCGTGCCCTCAAATATGTCTTTTCTTTGTTCTGCTATGAAGTTTAAAAAGGTAATCGTTGTTAGTCACATGATCCCTCATTCGATACCTTATTTCTCTGATTGTTACCTTTTTTGAGTCTCAACCTTACTATATATCTTCTTATCATACTGATGTCTCTATGGTCTTACCAATACCTCATGTTTTACCTTTGCCAACCTTTGAGGGATCTACAGTTAGGTCTACATCTCCAGTTGTAGTGCCATCACTATTAACTTATCATCACCGTCCATGTCCAACCCTAGTCCTAGATAATTCATGTCATGCGCTAGACCCTGCTATTATTGCGGACTTGACTCTACCTAGCCCACCGCTTCCATTTCAAAAAGATATACAATCTACTCGAAATACTAACCCTCTATATACCTTCTTAAATTATCATCGTCTATCATCACCCTATTATGCCTTTGTGTCATCTTTGTCCTCTATTTCTATTCCTAAGACTATAGGTGAAGCACATTGTCATTCTTGATGGAGGAAGGCTATGGTTGATGAGATGTCTGTGTTACATAAGTGGTACTTGGGAGAATTGTCTCCCTTCCTGCAGATACCTCTCCTGTTTGTTATCGTTAGGTTTTATGCGTCAAATTGGTCTAGATGGTCAGGTTGATCGACATAGTCTCCCTTGTCGCCAAAGGGTATACTCAGTTATTTTGGGCTAGATTATAGTTACACTTTTTCTCCCTGTGGATAAATAGCAATGTTCGGCTTTTTCTATCTTGCTTTCGGTCGTCCTATGGCTCTTTATGAGTTAGAATAAAACTGCTTTATGTGGTGATCTTGAGGAAGAAGTCTATATAGAGCAACCACCTTGTTTTGTTGCTCAGGGTGAGTAGAGTAGCCATGTATGTCGATTGCGTACGTCACACTATGGTCTGAAGCAGTGTCCTGAAGCTTGGTTTGGGAAGTTCAGCACAGTAATTCAGGAGTTTTGCATGACTCATAGTGGAGCTGATCACTCTGTGTTTTATCGATATTCTGCACCAGGTCGATGTATCTATTTGGTGATTTACGTTGATAATATTGTTATCACCGGTAAATATCAAGATGGTCTCACCTATTTAATGTAACATTTTTTAAAGCACTTTCAGACTAAAGACCTTGGCAGATTGAAGTATTTTCTAGGTATTGAGGTTACTCAGTCTAGATCAGGCATTGTTATCTCTCAATGCAATCAAGCATTAGACATTCTTGAGGAGAGAGGAATGATGAATGTATACCTATTGACACTCTGATGGATCCGAATGTTAAACTTCTTCTAGGACAAGGGGAGCCACGTAGTATTCTTTAAAGGTATACACAAATTGTTGGAAAGTTGAATTATCTCACAGTGACTAGACCAGACATTTCTTTTCCGGTGAGTGTTGTAAGTCAGTTTATGACTTCCCCTTGTGATAGTCATTGGGAAGCAGTTGTTCGTATTCTTCGATATATAGTGTCATCCCCTAGGAAAGGACTAATCTTTGAGAATCAAGGTCATAACAATATCATTGGATATAGAAATGCTGATTGGGCAGGATCACCCTCTAACAGACGTTCGACATGCGGATATTTAGTTTTAATTTGGAGGTAATTTTGGTCTTGTGACGAGTAGATAACAAAATGTGGTTGCTCGATCTAGTGGTAGAATTAGAATTCGAGCATGGCGACAGAAACTTGGAGTTTCTTGTCTCAAACAGTTCCAAGAGAACTAAATTTTGGCAAAATTGGTCAGATGGAACTTGTGTGTGAATAAGTAATGGGATCTTAATATCGCATCAATCCAGTGTTTCATTAAAGGCACTAAGAACAGTGAATTTGACCTGTCTCTTCGCCCCAAAAGAGAAAGCTACTCTCAGAGATATTGTTACAAAATTTGGAGTCCAAATGATCCGCTTGAGAGATATGCTCACTAAGACTCCCACAAGTCCTCGTATTAATTCCATTAGTAACAAGCTAGGTGCATATAATTTGTGTGCACCATATTGAGGGGGGTGTTAGAATAGTAATAAGTATTTATTACTTAGAATAGGAACTAGAATAAGAATATGAGTAGGAATTCTAGTTGGAAAAGGTTTCCTATGTAGTGTTTATAAATAGGGTCTTCATGTAACAATTTAAATGCACTATTCAATAATATTTTCTCCATTATTTCCCACAATATTAATTGAAAGATGTTGCTCAAGTAAGGTTTAATCAATGGAAGGATAGTAGACCGGTTAAATCGGGTCCCTTAGAGTGGGAAGAGTTTAAGGAAGAATCCATGGAAAGGTACTTTCCCCGTGCGAAGAGGGAGGTTAAGATTGAGGATTTTATAAATATTAGGCAAGGTAGCATGAGTATTGAGGAGTATTTCTTCAAGTTAATCATATTGTTTAAGTATACTCTATCAATGGTGTCTAACCGTAGAGATAAGATGAGTAGGTTCTTGATCGATGTTTCGGATATTGTGAAGGAAGAGTGTCGCACAACCATCCTCCATGATGACATGAATCTATCTAGGCTTATGGTGTATGATCAATCCATTTAAGAGTCTAAACATGGGAGGAGAAGTAACGATTCTAATAGGGGAAGAACCAATGAGCAAGTTCAACCTATGTTTAAGAAGAGGGCTCCAAACAAAAATATTTCTAGTGCTCCTCATAAGAGACGTGGTGGTTTCGTGATGACCGGAGTCTAGACCCTAGACGAGACCGGCGTCGTTGACTTCTCAGAGGTCGTAGACAAACCTACTTACGCCATTCTTTCTTCATCTAGATTAATTTTAGCGGAAAGTTTGAATCTTTTTGTTTCTTAACATGCTCACTGAGCATTCTACTATATACGTAATTATTCACCATTCAACCATCTAACATTAAGATCATCAAATGAAAGAAACAATTTATTCTAACGATAAGATGTACTTAACAAAAAGGGCACAATTAGTAATGCCTGAACAAAACGGAAGAAACTGCTAGTGGAACATACTCCACTATCTTCAATCCTACAACTAAGATCGATGTCATGGGAAACCATCCTCGAAATCATGAGGGCCTACCAAGTCTTGATGAATGCTCGAAGTCGGATAATTGTTGTGCGTAATTCTTTATCTCTAGCGTCACCTATTCCCGCCCCTCAAAGTTTAGAGTCATTTGGTTAGTAGCACACTGTGAACTAAGTATGGGTATATGCAAGCCACACCAAGGACAGCATGGTAAAATAGCTTCTTTCCTAGCAACATGATTCTAGGCAGGTCAATTTAGTGATTTATGCCAAATTGAGATTAGGAAAGTAGTGAACTTTCAAAATTTGGATTAAGAAATTTTATGATCTTTCAAAGTTTGGACTTCGGAAAAACTACCGTCTGCACACATGATAGTATATACATCAGCAAATTACATTTTTGAACATACCACGAAGCAACATACACATAGCACGCATCATAATTCCTATAACACGTAACGTTGTTCATGCCATTCATTCGTATGCCTTGAGACCTTGGAATCATGGACTTTACATTAAGACTTCCCAAAAATGAGGGCTCAACTTATGGAACCTCAACTAGGTATTCTACTTTACCAAACACAGAGTCTACTTCGTTCATTCATATGTACTTCATTTTATTTCATTCATGGGCCAGTGTAAACACCTTCTATACCTAGGATGTAGTTTATGACTTCCATCAGGTTCTTTGTGCAATGACCAAGAATGACTTAATCTCATTACTTGAATCTAACTCACGTATTTATAATCCTTTCCTAACGCATTTGGTATCATTCGTTTCATTATGTACATAATTTGAGAATGGCCTCATTCATTCATGCGGAACTTTACTTAAACTGACATAAATCATGTGAGCATCATGAAATATAGTGTCATGAAACCCCACACAAAAAATAGGTGGAATCACTGGCCAAACTCACCCAAAACATGCTAGCGTACATGTGAATTGACCTGGCCCCGATCCCTATTTGGAAGTCTATTTCAAAAACAGGATATATAACGAGACCTATACTCGGCATGCCCCATACAATCTCATCTCATGAAGATTTACGTGATCTCCGCCCTTCTGAAAGAAGCATCACTGATCACGCTAGTCTGTAGTGTTTCTCAGTATAAAAGTTTGGATTACTTAAACTCATACGTCATGGAAGTTTTCTTCTATATGAGGACATCATAGCTTCAATAGATGATTTCTCATCTCATATTAGTATTAATTGTTTTACTCTAATACTCTCCTTAGAGGTTTCATAAGACTGGTCTCTCGATTAACTTTCCACTCTCATAGATGAGTACGTTTTGGTACATTTTACATTTAGGCTCGTTTGAGATCGCTCATCTTTTACGTTAGCCACATATCATGTTGTCCACCACATTCATTAACATTGGCAACATTTGCTCTTCATAATACTCACCCCCATTTTCGTGAATGTTCTTCATTATATGCCAATGCACATGGCCATTAGTGGTGTTTCACACTATTACTTAACCCTTCTAGGATTTCATCATTTCATAATTTATTTGTTTATTTCATCATTTCATTATTCATTTCATAATACGCCAACGCACTTGGCCATTTAGTGTATTTCACACTCTAACATGACCCTTTTAGGGTTACATCATTTCATCACGTACATCTTAGTTTTACTTACTTTCAAACGTATGCTAGACTTATTGCCTATACGTACAAGTCACTGAGCTTCATTCATAGTTTTTCTAAGTGATTCATATTTACCCAATATTATGTGGTACAAGACTTATGCATCTTGTAGATATGCCAAGATATTGATTTCGATCTTTGGAGGCATCATTCATTAAATATTTACTTACGTATGACTCATGTGTCAATACGGAATTGGGCAAGAGAACCCGATTTCGAATCCCTTAGACAACACTTAATATTATTTTAAACTTGATAATCGCATATTTCCGATTTGGGGGACCCTAGTTCGATCCCCATCAACTCCATAATATTTTCTCTCTTTTTCTCCGCTCTTTTTTCGTTTGAGTCAAGGAGGTTGTGGGTTCAATCCCCAGCAAGATCATTATTTTCTTTTAATTTATCTCTTAACTTTCTCACCTATACAAGAGGTTGTGGGTTCAATCCCCACTATCCACATTTATTTTCTCCTTTATTTTTCTTCTAACTCTCTCATCCATTCAAGAGGTTGTACGTTCAATCCCCACTCACCACATCTATATTTCCTTGCATTTTTCTGACGAATTTTTTATGAAATTTTCATTTAGTGATGTAATGGGTTCAATCCCCAATGACCTACATTTTAATTTTTTTTTAAACGAAGCTCATTTTTTTAAAAGTTGGCCGGGACTACAATTTCAAGAAGACTAGAAATATAGTCTCTTCCAATCAGTTTTTGTCTTATTCTTTTGTTGATTCATTTTATAGGTTTCATGTAATGACATATTGGGTTCAATCCTTAGTGATCTCACTTATTTTAAATTCATTTTTCATTGCATTTCGTACCATTTTGTTTGGCCGAACAAAAACTACCAAATGCTGAAAATTTGTTCACTATTTTCAGATTCTTTTTATCATCGTTCATATGTTAATTCTTAAGTCATTTCGTGGATCGTCCGGTGCATCATTAAGTGTAATCTTTTTATGATTATATTCAGTAAAAAATAACCATTTCATCCAGAAACATTACGCCACTTTTACACCACATGATTGACACAAACATTCGCACATAAAATTCAACCATAAAAATGTATCAGTTTTCACGTACATTCGGTTGACATAAGTTAACATACATAATATTCCAAACACATAATTAAGAACACATTATCACAAAAATCAAACTTCATACTTAAAATACAAGAAAAAATACCAACAACATGATATCTAAACTATTTCACATTGAGATCAAAGGATAACTAGGGACAAGGAGTTTAACAAGAACGGGAACATTTCTAGTTTTCGAGTAGATTCATCTGAGCCTTAAGGGTTTCTTAGGAAAGGCACCAAGATTACCAAAACCCATACCTTTTATGAAGTTCATACCTCGACTTGCATCCCAAAATCTTCTCCCAAAATCACGTCCAAATCCCCTCAAAGTCAACACCAACTCGACGGACAAACTTCTCTTTGCCTACGTGATTGATTTCATTTGTTTATTATATTTTAGTTTTGACTTCTTCAAGTGTGAAGAAATTTGGTTTACCTACTGTTTTTTGAAGTTATTTGGCAGAAATAATCGTGAGTGACAGTGATAGAGACGTGAGAGAGAGATAAGCGTGGGAGAGAAGAGTTTTCTTAGGATAAGGAGTCTAGTTTAGGATTTAGTCAAATAAGGTTTTTATTTAATTATTAAAAATATGATTTACTTTTATTTTAAATCAGATAATTAATAATAAATATAAATTAATTACATGAATTTACCAACTTAAATTAAAAAAAAATTAATTCATTGCTTCAACCTAGGTTCGAACCCCGGTGGAGCAAGACTTTACTTCAAGAGCCCAATTTTGGCCCTCTCTCAAAAAATGACCCTCCACCTTATTAATTAAATAATTAATTATATATTTAGGGTAATTATGATAATACCCTTTGCCTTGAAAAAGACCATTTTACCCCTAGACCCTCCAAACCTAAGATATTCCCTTCTTAAGTCCGGTAAAGACTCCTTCAAGTAAATCTTCGTATTTGAGAGCCCTACATGGTTGGACCCAAACTTTACTAGATCAACTGACTCCCAAAGTTAGTTGGCTTGGATTTAGCAATGGTTCTGAGGTCTTGTTCTACGTGCATCAATCCGTGTGAACCCAGTCTAATCGTTGGCATTCTAGACACATTAAGCATTACTTCGCATAACCATTTTTAGGTTTGTTACATTATCCCCCCCTTAAGAACATTCGTCCCCGAATGACACTACTCTCTACTAAGAATAAGTAAGTCATCTCTAGAATTTATGCCTACATAGGTATTTCAATACTCCCCATTGGTGAATATCTGATTCACATATTAAATGATGTTGCACATCCTTGAAACCTACTAGTAGCTTCAGATTAATAGATTAAGGAACTATTTCCTAAACTAGTATCATCAAAGCATTCAACATATGTAAACATGTAAGTCATACAAATAAGCAACCAACATGATGACTCAAAACATATTAACCTCATACTAGTGCATAAACACCATATACAATCAAATACATGAAAAACTAATTAAGGCTACGCACCTGAGACTTCACCAGAGGTTCCTTACCCTGAACCCCAATACTTGAGTGGAAAGAATCGTTGCCTCCTTGGAGCCTCTTCACTTGGACCATTAGGTTGAACTCTCTCCTTCCCTTGTTCTTGACTTCTCCTATTCGAACAATCCTTCCTCATGTGACCCGGTTTTCCACAACTGTAACAAGCGTTAGAGTCAATCATACATTTTCCCTCATTAAGTATGCCATACTTCATACAAGGTAGCCTCTCCTGGGCTATAAAGTCTTATGAACCTCAAGGAGTAATCCCTTATTGACATCAAGCCCTGCTTAAGGTCGATGAATTCCTCAACCTTAGCCTCCTTCATTTATCTGGGAAAGAAACGCCCTAGAAAATCCATCTTGAAAAGATCCTAAGTAATAGGACCCCCTCCTAACGCTCTGCTATCCCGCCACACCTTATACCATGATTGAGCTACATCCTTTAGCTGGTAGGATGCAAACTGTGACCCCCCTCCTATAGCATTTCTGCTATGCCCGCACACCTTAACCATGATTGAGCGACATTCCTTTTTAGACTTTGGTAGGATGCCAAACTCAGACTTTCTGACATCAATCAAACCCAATATTCCTGAGCTTGTTAAGTTTTGCTTTGGGCCATTTGTACTAAAGTTTGTTCGTCTTTTACTTGTTCATTGTCAACCCATGTGGTGTTAATGCGATCTCTATTCTAGCAGCTGGATCCTGGGAAGGAAACCTGGTAAAAAAACTCCTAGCAAGCTATACCTCCAATTCTCCTCCCCTGCTTGTGTCTCCTTGTATTCCTTTTTAGAACTTCAAGAGTTGAGTTGATGTTTCAGATACTTTATTAACACCATCGATAATCGACATCAGATATTGTGCTCTGATGAAGATAAAAGAATGCGGAAATTTATACGCATTTCATTGCATGTCTCTAATCAAGGATAGTGGTGGCACTTCACTACCATGACTTAGTGAACTATTCAATGTGGTTGATGTGATTCTTAGTTATCCTTGGAACTTTAACCTAGTGCTCTGATACGAATCTGTGTCACGACTAGGGTCTAGACCTCCGACGATACCGGTCTTGTCGTTTGAACTCTACAGTGCATGCAACAATATCCTACTTACTGTAATATTCCTACTCATTTGATGTCATTTTTAGTGGAAACTATTTGAAATCATTTTTGTTTCTAGCTTAATCAGTAAAACCTATTATTACTACATACGCAATTGTTCACCAAATAAAGTAAAAATCAACATTAAGATCATCAAAGAAAATGAAACAATTTATTATAATAGAACGGTGATAAAGATACTTCCTTATTAATCTTTTTTGTTACTTGCAAAAATAGCACAAATAAAATGTCTGAACAAAACAAATGGGAAACAAACGCTATGTGGAAACATACTCCACTAGTATAATCGTACAACTAATCTAGAATTGTGTAATCATTAAAAAATTGGTCAAGCATCCTCGTAAAAGCATTAGATCAACCGGATTGGGCCTACAACGTTCCGGACCAATGAAATGTGACGTTTTCCGGTTTAACTGCAGCGTTGATCACTTGTAGCATCTAGCGTCCACCTGTTGCTGCCACCGAAAAGTTTAGAGTGTTTTATTAGGGTTTAGTACCTAACTTGCTACTAAGTTATGGTGTATATGCAAGGCACACACATGGACATGCATGAGTAATGATCATGCTCTTCATATGTTAACTGGATTATAGTAAGTCATTCAGAGTAGCGTGGATTGCAAAATTATAGATGGATGAGTGCCGTAGAAAGTCGTTTCCAAATGGATGTTGTAAAGTTTAGTCTGGTTCAATTTAATTTTTACCTATGGAAATAGATGAATGACATGAGAGTAAACATGCATCCATCAAATTTTAAACATTTTGCACAAAACACACAACAATTGTACTATGTTATAACATTGTATCATTAATTCTTTATACAAATAACGTTGTTCATATCATTTGTTTTGTTTCTGACTGTCAAGACTGTGCAATGAGCCTATAGAAGTAAGGGACTAGTATCATTTTAACAGTACTCCCAATAAGCGCTGACAGGGCTAACGATTGCATGGTACACATAAAGTAAGAGACGTCTGCTTTAGCAAACACAGTGTCTGCTTTCGTTGTCATTCTATGTACTTTAGTGTCATATCATTCATGGGCCTTAGTGAAACACTAGCTTATACTAGAGTGGATAGTTCAAACGACTTTCAATCTAACAGGACCCGTATGTTTGTATTCAACATGACCAAGACATGACTAATAATTGTAAAACTTATTTGAATTCCTAACATCACTCTTGATTATCCAATATCCCTAACACATTTGTATCATTCGTTCATTATGTGTAGTCGATTCCAGTCCCGAACGCCCCTCGGACATCCACAAACCCTCAAATTTCATTCATGGGGAACTTGAACTTAACCGTACATTAGAATCACTTTGATGTGAAGCCAGCTGAAAGACCCCAACACAAACGAAATTAGAGGTGGATGGAATCACTGGTGAATGTCACCCAAAATCATGCTAGCAGCTATGGGAATTGAAACCCGCTCAGATCACTATATGCTAGTTAGTATAGTTTCAAATAAGACTAGAGAAATAAGGAGACCCATATATACACTGACATGCCAGACGTCTCATCTAATGAGATTAGTGACCTCAGCCCTTCTATAAGAATCGGCATCACCGCTCACAGCATCTAGTCTATTGCTTACTTCGTATAAAGTTCGATAACATTCAAATCATACGTCATGGAAGCTGGATTTTCTAAGTATGTGTAGACATAATTCTCATAGTCTCAAATCGATTGATTTTCTCATCTATCATTAGAGTTAAATGTGTAATCTAAGAGTACTCTCATTTTAGTAGTGTTATAATCGACTTGGCTTCTCATTAAACTTTACACTCTCATAGGTGAGTAAGTTTTGGTACATTTAATTAGGCTCATGTGTTAGATTGCCCCTTCATCTTCTTACATTAGCCATATTATCATGTTGTTCAACCACAGTCATTAAACATTGGTAACATTATTTCATAATTTGTACTCACCCAATTTTAAGTGGTAATTTTCATTTCATTTATAGCCAAATGCACTTGGCCATTAGGTGTTAACACTGTTACCTTAACACCTTCTAGGTTTTATCATTTTGTGATTGTTCCACTTCATCATTATTTTGTTAATTTCATTTCATTTGTTCATTTGTGTGTAGATATTATGCAATGCACTTGGTCAAATTTAGTGTGTTTAAACACTCTTACTTAACCTTTTAGGGTTACACATTCATAATGATTACATCTTGTAGGTCAGTTATTCGTTTTAAAAACTTATGCTTATAATTTTGAGTGTATACATACAAGTGACCCATAGAGCTTCATTTCATAGTTTGTCTAAGTGATTCAATTTACCCTAATATTATGTGGTACAACAATATGCCCTCTTGTAGATATAACAAGGTAATGATTTCGAATCTTTAGACTGGCACAGCATCAATTAAATATTACTTTAATAGACTTATGTTTTGTCAATACGTGAATTGGGCAAGGGAACCCGTGATCTGCAATCCCCTTGGATAACCATAATCTGTTATTTTTTAACTGGAACAATGCATTTTTCGATTTGGGGGGACCTTGGGTTTCGATCCCCATCAACCCCATAATATTTTTTCTCCTTTTCTCCTCTACTTTTCGTTTAGTAAGGAAGTTGTGGGTTCTAATCCGCCACAAGCTCATTTACTTTATTTACTTTGATTTTTTAACTTTCTCAGCTAATCCAAGATGTTTTGTGTGTAAATCCCCATCTCCACAATCTTTTTCTCCTTTATTTCCCCCCGAAACTCTCTCTTATCCATTAAAGAGGTTTGTGGTGTTCAATCCCATCTGTCTACCACATTCTCTTTTTTTACCCTTGATTTGTTCTCATGAAAATTTTCATTTAGTTAGTCTGGGTTTAATCCACATATTACCTAACATTTTATAAAAAAAATTAAACAAGATCATTTTTTTAAAAGTTAGACTAGATACAAAATATGTTTCCAGCAGGTGGCAATTTAGTCTCTGTCTAATGTCACATTTTTGTTCATAATCTTTGTTTATTTGTTTTTTGTAGTATGTCATTAATGGATCTGTCTAGGTTCAATCTTCGGATCTCACTTATTTTACATGTACATTTTTCATCTTCATATTGCTACCATTTTGTTTTTTGGCCGATACCCAAGAACTACATCACAATGCTGGAAATGTCAACTTTATATTCATACGTAATTCTCAGCATTTCGTGTGATCGTTGGTTCATTCTTTAGGGTAATCTTTGTATTGATGACGATAATCAGAAGTATGCATTTCATTTACCAACATGTACACCAGTTTTACCATCTTTTAATCCGTTGATTAACTTGCATTATTCCTTTTATGTACTTTAGTAAATATGTTTTACTTATCCCATAGGTTCTTCCATTTCTACAAATTTTTAGGTTGGGGCCGTTGAGTTCTTTTGAGGCCATTTGCAAGAAGACTTGGAATTTTTCTCATGTTTCTGGTGAGTCCTCAATGTTTGAGGATGATGCCACCTTTCTATCTTGTAGTATTGTAACACCCTAAAACAAATAGGTCAAACTAGAGTTTCTCATGTGTTTCATAAGTTAATAATGTATTAAAATTGTATATTTTAAAATTAGAAGTATATTATTCGTTTATGATAGGGTTGGGCGTCTTTGGATAATTTTCAATTAAGCCCATACAAGTCCGCAAACTAGTCGAAATTATGAACAGTCTGTCATAGTGTTTTTTGTAGTGATAGTTTTGATAGGGATGTTCAGACGTGAAATCAGTGTTAATTGGTTCCTATGCGTAGAAGGATGTTTTGACGGTTAGTGTCTTCAAAAATACTTCCAAGTAAGAATCCTTGGGACCACCGAAGGGCCCCCAAGGAAGACCCTGAATATTGGTCAAGATACTCTCCAAGGCAGTGTGCAGGAGGCAGGATCTGCTTATTCATACCTCGCGATGCGCCTGTATGCACGAGGGTCAACTGCTTCTTCAAAAAAATATGGGTTGTGCATATGAGTGTGGGGTTTCTTTAGGGAACTCTATGGGATCATTGTGTGGACTTGATTTAGGATCCATTTTAAACCTCATTTACCCATATTCCAACCCGTTAAAGATCAAATCAAATTTCTCCTCCAAAAAACTCCATTGAAGAAAGTTTCTAAGCTCAGGAGGACCAAGTTCTTTCATGTTTTTCGTAACAAAATTTTCGTGTGGGTTTCTGTACATTATTTCAAGGTTTTTTTTATGATATTGGGTAGTCATCCTGGTGTAAACCCTTCAATTTAACAGAGCCTTTCAAGAAGAAGTTCCGAACCGACCCCCCCCCCAAAGGATTTCAAACTTCAAGCTTCCTTATTCCTTGACTCTAAGTATGGGTTTTATTAATTATGTTGAGTTGTTCTTAGCTTTAAAAGATGATTTTAATGTCATAATTCCAATGGAATCATTGCATGACTAGATAATATTAAATTTATTGTTTCTTGATGGTTTTATCGAGTTTTAGCTATTTCCCTAAGGGCTATTTTATTATGGATTATTGTATAAATTGTTAATAGGCGGTAAAGGCTAGGATGAAGGGTAAGTTATTCTATCTCAGCTCAGTTATGTTGAAGTAACTCTTGAATGGTATGGTCCACCTTTGGTGGCGGTGTTTACTTGAAATATATGAAGTTATATGTGTGTTGTGAGAATGGACTTGAAGGCATAATATGTGAATTAAAGTGACAATTTTGATATGTTTATGTATGGTATATGTTGGAATGTTGATATTGGGATGGACATAAGATTGAGGATGAGATCATAAGAAATGTGAACGTTGGAAAGAAAAAGTTCACAAGGCAATGATGGCTAGGCAGAACATCAGCAAAAATAATAAATAAAAAAAAATGTGCATATGAAGAAAAGGATATATTTTCAGCTAGCTATAACTGATCATACAAAAAAAAAGCCTAGGACTACTATATTATAACGTAATTCTTCCTGCTCAAAGGGTAAGGATGACAAACAAGAGGGTAAGATAATTCAGCTTACATCACTGTTGACCAGAACAAGATTATGGATTGGGCAGAACTGAGCAGGCATGTTAGTGAAGTCAATGCCAGAACTTATAAGGTAAGGACACAACAAGACAATTAAAAATAAATAACAAGGGCAATGCATGAGATCACTTGAAAGTCTAATAATAGTGAGGATAACTTAGTGAATACGTATCAATCTAATAATGAAGGCACTGGTCGACAACACAAATTTCAGGATGATTTCAATAGTATTAATCTATCTACCTTTCTTCAAAAATTAAAAACCAAGAACCTATACATTTGGTTATGGACCTTTGGTGCGATCAAACTACTGAGAAGTCCATTGATGAGATTAACATTATTTTCTAGAAGAAATGTGATAGTAAATTACCTAATGTACTGATACAAGACAATTTCATGCATAATGAGGAGACCAAATCACTGGAATTCAGATTGCTCTTCTAAAGAATAGACACATCATATCTCTGGACTAAGATAGAGAATGCAACAACAAATTAAATGATATACAAGGAAAAAGGGGCAGAAGAACACAAAAGAAAGAAAGGTAAAAAGGTAAAAAAGTGCACTGCTTCATCAAAATGGTGGACATCATACAAAATAACAGTAGCCAACAAGAAAAATATCCAAGGAAGATAGGTGCAGTCAAATGCGCAGTTTCAAAAAACATATAAGCTGAAAATCCAGAAGGATATTCATGCTTAAAAAACTCTCTAGCTTGAAGGTAGTAATACCCAACAATAACTTAAAAAAGGGAAGAAAGCATGCATTATTAATGTTTAAAGAGATCCCAATGTCAAACATTCATCGAAAAACATATCTATTCAAACAAGCTAATATATTACAGGTGCATGAGACTCTGCAGATGCCACATTTACAACTACTTTCTCATTCATTTATCACTAGTAGACCATTCATGATTCTAGAAAGATTTATCTTATATGTCATAATGCCAATTGAAATATACGCAAATACAGATGGGAAAATATAGGAATCCATGTTATTCAAAGCTCTCCTAACTCCACATAAATCAACATAAATCAAATGTGGAAAGTACAATAGTCTAGAATAATATAAATGAAAAGGTGCAAACTTTTATGTAACCAATAAAAGACGAAGAATGAAAGTAAAAAAAGTTAAAACAATGTAGGTGGAACTACATAAGCCATATTGATCATTAGTGAGGTATTGAAGATTGTTTGAAAAAGTAGTGTATACATAATATATCTACAAGAATTTTTTCTAATCAATTAATATTCCACATAAAAATATTAAAAAAACAAATATAAGTGCCACAAAAATTATTTGATCAAATCTGATTGTAAGTTGTAATCTATTTGTAGAATATAAGATCCCAATTTCCAAGATGGTTGCAGAGTTAATTTATGATGGCCATTATATTTATAACTAAGGAAACTGAGTCATCCATAAGTTGTAAAAGAAGATACACATGTATTAATACTAAAATGTGGTAGCATACAAAATCGATGAGGGAATGAGAACTTAGACTTCACAATACTAAAACCAACCAAATTTATGATATCAGATGTTAGTTATACAAGTTTGATGTTGCAGAAACAACAGAAATGGATAGATAAGATGGTGATGCTGAGTTACCTGCACATGTTCATATGAGATCAATGAATATGTAGGCAAATGCGTATATTTCAAAATACGATTCTGAGTACCATATTCACTTTGAATGTCCTGAAGTTCCCTCTTTATAGTATTATTCAAAATGTGATATGTAGTGGTCTCGATGATTAATCAGTAATTTGGTGGGCTTACTTAGAGTCATCTTCTAATAGTGGGTGTGTCTAGTAGAAATTTATTAATTATGATTTGAAAAATAAAAATGAAAGCCGGATGGGTGTTTTGATTGACTTATATTAAGTAGTTTTTGACTCTGAAGCTCTTTTTAAAATTTTAAATGATTGAGAAGACAAAAAAAAATTATATTTAAGCACTTAAGCCTAAAAACATCAAAAATAAGATAAAATCCGGAAATGATTATGACAAACTTATGACCTTTAGCTTTTAACTTATAAACTACATTAAAAAAGTCAGATCATAGCATGTCACTCTTATGAAGTATCCACCATTAATTGTTTAATCAATTTCCTACTCATTTACTATCTGATGTGCCAAAGCTTCTTTACTAGATACAAGAAAATCATTAGACTTATTAGCACATCATAAGAAATACTTGGATAGA
Organism: Solanum habrochaites; assembly: GCA_027704765.1. NCBI lineage: Eukaryota > Viridiplantae > Streptophyta > Magnoliopsida > Solanales > Solanaceae > Solanum > Solanum habrochaites. The sequence goes on from JAKWJA010001131.1 coordinate 69,717, forward strand.
TAAGAATCCTTATCACTTCTAGTACTTCTACTTTTATTCCCCCGTTTTCACTATAACTTGACATAGAATAACACCAATTTTCATATATATCCCGCAGACCAGACATGAAAAATATGGACCAAACCAACAAGCATAGATTAATAATGTTAATTGAACATTATTAATTCTCTGTTTTGTTTATAACTGCACAAGTCTTCAATCAAGAAGCACAAATATTTTTTTTGAATTTATTTAATTGAAAAATTGTATCTTTCATAATAGGATAAGGAAAGATAATTTTTAAATCAATACAAACTATCAATATTCTTCTATCAAATGAACTATCAATGCCGCATAAAACCATCCTTTGCAGAATAAATATATATGTGTTATTCAAAAATCTTGAGATATATGTAAAATTATCGAGTAAATAAGTAATTATATAATCGTAAACGTTCTGTATGTATTATTTTGAAATCATTGGCATTGCATTAACACCTCCTTTTTTTAACTTGTTTTGTAAATTCCATGTCATTCAACCAATGTTTAAAAAAAATTTTATATAAAAATGAACAAGAGAAGTAAGAATCTTTGTACCTTCTTTTTTAGACAATCCAATCAAAGGTACAATAAGATTAGAGGACATAAGAAGTCACTATGCATATTTCATTGTAATTTAAGGAACATAGATAATGGAAAATCAAGATAAATTTTGTTTTTGTTCTCAATCTATTGAATAATTCACAGCATGAAAGAATTACATTATCAAGGTCTAAAATAGAATAACTAAATGATGGGTAACTTTCTCCACTAAAAAATATGATGTAAATAAATATTTATACAAAAATTGGCCTTTAGTGTAATTAAAAAGTAAAATTTGGATTGTATATACTTTTTTTGTTTAGGAATGTACAACATTTCTAGATACTAGTTGTACTGGTTGATTCTTATGATAATTGATTAATACAAGAAGAAACGACTTCAGGCGTAATCTCGGAGGATTTGAACAGATGGAGTTCAGGGAGATTATAAAATCCTGGGAAGTCAGTTAAGAAGAAAAGAAATTGAGAAGAAGTAAAACAAACTGATTATCAACATATGATAATTGTGATGTATATGATCCAATACAATCCATTTATAGGCTCCTACAGATTGTACAAGACGTTTTAAATTCACAGATACATTATAACATATTTTACTATCTATATTGTTGCTAACTCTTCTACTAACTTGCTTGAATCTGTGTATCAGAATTGCCACTATTCAGGATTAGTATGTAGTTAGTTGTTTCCTGTTTGTCACTTTGTATCAATACCCACTCCGTAAATAACAGACTTCTCCGTTCACAAGATGAAAGAGGGAAATCGATGGCTTGGACTGCAAATTAAAAAAAAGATATCCCCAAGTTTTCCTGCATAGTTCCAAACTAACCACGGGACAGAACTTGGACACACAACCTTGTTTACACTTCTTAAAAACCCCTCTCTAGTATAGCTCAAGGGTATTGATAATAGGGGGATAAGACAGATTGTAGGACGGGAGGATGAAAAAGGGTCCTAGGACCTCAGATTCTCAGGTATGGTGTAGAAAAATAAAACTATGGGATGGATCAACACATCAACAGGAAGCAACATTTTATAGCTTGTTGAAAGGTCGAGAAACCACTGAAACTTGTATTTAAGGTTTCTGTTTTAAATACATCCAATCACCAACTGCATATACTCTATCTGATATATGTCTGTTAGCCAAGTCCTTTATTCTTTGGTGTGACTGACGGATATGAAACATAAGCAACTCAATAAATGCCTCATGTTGCTTCCAAAGGATCTGTCAACCTATCCGTTAGAAGCTTCCCCAAAAAAAAATAATGGCTAATATATAGGTTGGTTCTGGACATAAATATGTATTGAAAAGGATCCTCCATCTGTAGCATGTGTTTAAGTTGATTATTCCCACAAGTCTACATGAGGCGAAGATAGGAGGGTCACATCGTATGAGGTTGTTCTGAGGCAAACCATTTCAAAAGGTTCCAAAGTTTTGTTTAGTACTTCTGTTTTCCATTAGCTTTTGGGGTGTGTGGTGGTGATATGAAGTATATCGTTGCCAATGAACTCCTTCTTAGAGTGTAAAAACTCCTTCCAACAATGAGCTGAGGAAAACATGATCACTAACACTTGTCAAGTGTAAAAGGCTATCCCATGGAGTTTTTAAAGACGTGATTAAGTAAACACTAAGCTACATCTTGGGTAGTATAAGGATGTGTCAATCTCATTAAATGGGTTCACCTATATATCTGAAGACGATCCATAAACAACGTAAATTCACATCCTTGCCCTGTTTTAGGGAGTGACCTTAATCAAAATCAGGACACGAATTACATTAAAATCCTTCAGGATTAGGGGCAAGGTGTGTTTGCAACATCCCTGAGGTAAGCAGCAACATCTATACTGTGGACATTGGCAAAAACATCACATTGTGGATACAGTTTATATTAATAACACAATTTTGAAGGTTTTCTAATATTGCATACATGCAGAATGCACACCTTGAGGAGTAAAGTCTGCACACCTGTTGGAATGTGAGTATTACTCATAATGGTATCAGTCCAACTACTAGATTTAGCTTCCATCTGAGTTGTCATTTGTCCAAGTAGTAACGTATTTGAAGTGTTTAACCTACACAGACTAACAAATTTATTTAAATTAAAAATCTTGCTAAATGAGTATCTTGTGTTTCATTATCACTTGTGATCTGTTGTCAACGTTATATCATAGAAGTAAGAAGTGAATGAAATAGCTATATAGCGCTCAGCATCAGGCTCCAGATAAGGCACAATAACAATCCTTATTTCTCAGAACCCTTATTACTCTGTATGAGTAAAAATCTCAATAAGCCATCAATTTGATTATGCAGCCACCTGAAAGTCATATGAAGAAGTTGTGTTGTAGTTAAGTGTTTGGTTAATGCTCTTTTTGATATGTTTCTCACACCAAATGAACTGGCCAACAGTAGTGTAGGACCACTTTAGTGCAGCAAAATAAAGTCCAGTTGAACTCTTCGTATATACTAGTGACCAAAACATGATGCACTCGGGGTCACAAGAGTATTGTATAATGGTAAGGAATATAGGTGTCCCTGGTGTCATGATCACAACTCCAATTACTCTGTTATCCAAAGCAATCTATCTCACTAACCAAAGGCCAAGAAAAAATCATGGTTAAGCATTTTTTGTACTGGGGAAGAAATCAAGTTTTTCAGTGTTCAAATGTTTTTAGCTGACATTTCACTTCTGACCACACAAACCTTCCCTTTTGTAATAAGGTCATGCAATGGTTATACATATTGATTCCTAACCCTTAGTAATCTTCTGTTGTAGTATTCATTCAATGCCCCAGAATCCTTTTTGATATTAGTTGGTTATTGTGGCCAATGTTTGCACAACTGTAACCTTTTTGAGATTCAGTTGACACCCCCCCAGCACTAACAAAATGTGCTGCCCAAATATATTCAATCCGTTATCCACTTGAATATCACCACTTTGACATTCTTGCATACGAACTGATTATTATTTCATCAAAAAAATACAGGTCACATGAACAAATGAGCATAATATCTTTGCTTAAAAACAAGGAAATCGTTAAAGAAAACCAATACGGATTTTTTTAACAAGGGTTTGCTTTTCACAGATCTGAATTCATCAAAATATGCAATTGTTGATATAAGCTTGCCATTGGTTAAGCCAAATGGCATAATCAAAAATTAATATGCCCTTTATGAGTTTTAAAGAGCGTTTATAAGCATCCTCCTCATCCATCACATTTGATGATAACAGCCCTTAGATAAATTTTAGAAAAAAAAAATCACAACTCCACCAATCTCATCAAGAAAGTTCTCAATTGATAGGTATCGGGTAAAACTTAATCGAATCGTATCTGATTCAACTATGTAATCAACAGAGAGTTCTCCAACTTCCTATTTCTTCCCAACGAACTCTACGGAGACGCTTATAAGGGCTTAATACTATGTTGCACCACACCTTGATTATTTCTGCCAACCAATCGCTTATAATTTTTTCAATGATCAACTTTTTCAATTCCCGTTTTATGATAGCACTAATAAGGTCTCTTTATTAACAGGATTTTGTTTTGTCAATCGATGTGGAATTAAGGATAAAAAGAATCCTTTTGTGGGATTTTGGTTGGTAATGTAGTTGTAAATTCAATAAGCATGAGTATTTTTATATAGACTAATTATGTGCCAGAATGGTGATGTGAATACAACTTCCCTTACCATTGAATGGCTTAAATGGTGTAACATTGTCTGACTGTTCTATCGTCCTGACGTACAATTGTGACAACATGGAACAATGACCTTCTTTAGTGTGTAATAAAGTCGGTTGCCTTTTAAACAAAAATTGTTGATACCAGTGGTGTATCACCTTGTTAACTACATTTTTATTCCTTGTAACATGACGCATATGGACCATTATGTTTAAAATCAAATACAAAAAATTCTGCAACTGTTTTCAACCATTGTACTCCTAAGACTATATCCACTTTTTGCAATGGCTTATTTCTATGAGACAACAAAAGCTAAAGACCAATCTTGTTCCCTGCAGTAGCCATGTAAAATTACTTGCAAATATGCAGCGCTTTGGTGGATCTTTTCTCAACAGGCCACACTATAGATGTTATGGAATAGAGCTAGTGTGACAACCACCAATCTTTTGCAGCCACTTTTTTTATCTTATAAAATGTGAGTGCTTCCAGTATCAATGTGAAGACTTGCTAAGAATTGTTTTCATCAGGTATCTTGTTGACTGTTACTGGTTTAAAACAAGTGACCCTTTTACAAGGCCTATAATGATATAGCAATAAATTCATCTGTTTTCTCCCAAAACCTATTATTTCATGTTCGCTGCAGCTTATGTGTCAGTTCCATATTTTCATCACAAAAAAAACACAACCCTTTGGATCTCCTTTCATCCATCTCTGCTGCCGATAGCCTTTTAGTAACACCATTATTAGGGAATCTATTAGACCTATTAGTTGCAGAATCAAGTGGGTTCGTGAATGTGCTATTGGAATATGATGTTCTTTGGGAATATTGAGGTTTAATATAGGTAGGAGTGGGTAATATAGAACCTTCTACTTTAGGAAAATACTTGATTCCCCAGGATTGAGATTGAGCTTTAAACACCTCCTCTTGCAACGTAGATACCTTCTCGGTTTGCAACAATTTTTTGAAGATGTATTCTAAACAGACTTGTTAACTTACTTCTTTAGACCTACCATAATAAAAAACTTAAATGGCATCTTCATTAGAGAGATAAGTCAGTAATTAAACTATAAAACTCGGCCTGTAAACTACCTTCACATTACCTGATTTTAGTTGTATTTCTTGAGCTTGATGGGATTTTAATAACTCTCTCCGAACCTCTCATTCAATGTAACACAAAATTCACTCACAAGATGGATCTATGTCTAACCCTAAGTTTCTAGATCAAAGAGGACATTGCTGCCTCATGCCATCGTTTCACCTTCAATGTGGATAAGGTCACTTTTAACCCCTATGGTAAAAAGGTTATTTATCAATGGAAAAGAATTTATCAAATCTTTACAACCTTAATTTCATACTCACCCCCTGAAGAAACAACAAAGAAAATGAAATCTTAATCTAGTCTGTCGAGTTGCAAATTGTACATTGTCAGATCGGATCTATTACAGTATGTGCATATCTATTGAACAGGTATTCTTATGGCGTTTCTCCTAAACAATTGGCCAGAATTAGCATTCTGACTAGAAGGATCCTTTCTTTCCCCTGATGATTCCAATACCCAATTGCTTTGATGATTTCGATCAATTCATGTATCAGCTATGCTTGCTGATTCATTCATACTCGACATCCTTCATTAATTTTTGTAACTAGGTGTCTGGAACTCATAAAGCTGTGCGATAGTTTTCCACTTGGCCTTTGTTGCGAGTCATCAGATCAGTGCCGAGGATTATTTGATCTGATACCAATTGATATAATTACAAAGAATTAGAGAGAAGAAATAAATTCCAAGAGTAATTTCAACGAATTTGAACAGCTAGTTCAAGGATTAAACCCGAGAATTCTACTTAAGAAGAAATTAGAGAGAGAAGAAAACAATATGATTATCAATCAATAAATGAATGTCACTGATCTAATACAATCCTTTTATAGGCTCCTAGATATTGCTAACACTGTTAAAATTCAGAGATACAGTAATAATAGAATTTAACTGTGCTAACTGTTCTAACTAACATCTAGACTTGTTAACCGAAATTACCACATTAGTATTAGTTATCGATTAGTTCTCCTTTTGCTAAATTTTATCAGACCTTCGCGATTGGATAACCATTTTTTATCGTTCTCATGAGATCTTGAAACGAAGCCTCTGCTTTAGACAAATAGTACTTGGAGGTGTTGCAGAAATTCAGCACTATTCCTAAGAGAAAAACTAAAATAGATAATCTGAAAACTGAGATTTTTTTAAAAAGGAACGTCTTTAATATAATTTTTAGAGAAAATTTGACAACCATATAAATTCATTGTAATAAAGAACTTCAAGCAGAGGAAGTGTTCTAGGGTTCCAAAGTTACATTACTGCAACTCTGCTGAATTGGTGTTTGAGGATGTTCTTCATTATTTTGGGGTTACTTTTTTTCTTGGTGAGGCGAGGAGGAGTAGGTTGGGCACACGGAGGGAGACTTTGAGCGGAAAAAAGGAAATTAAGCCATTACACTCTACGACTAATTTTTTTTTAAATAGGATATTATATTGTTTTTTCTTTGGAATAGATGAGCTTAAAGTTAAATATTAGCGACCGAATTTATTTTTTGATTCAATAAATACACTTATAATGACGGGATGCATGTCATGTCGTTAAGTAATGGTCGTTGAAAGTCTAATTTCTTGTAGTGCTTGTTGCCATCCTCCTAAGTTTAGACTTTTTCAATTGATTGTGCATACACCATGAGTCTATCTATGGTCATATCATCATGAAACATAACGGTACGTCATTCCTTCACCACTAAGTCGGCTACCCCCCGTCATAAAACAACTCATTTCATTTCATGGATTAGACACAAGAGAAGGGGCATGCCTAGACAAAGTTAGGAAATTCAAAGAGTACTACTTAACACTCATATTGCCTTGTTTGAGATTTATAAACTCCTCCACCTTAACTTCTCTCCTCTGTCGTGGAATGTAAATATCAAGAAAATCTTTCTTGAATTCTTCCCACTCAATAGGACTCGATTCTTCCGGCCAATTATACTTTCGTTGAGTATACCATATTTGAGAAACATATATCAATTCGTACGAAGACAACTCCTCCTTATCCCTAGATGTAACCCCCCATAGCACTGAACACCTTATACACTCAATCAAAAACTCATATGGATCATCCCCCACTTTAGATTCAATATGGATAGGAGGATTCATCCTCACAAAATCTCTCAACATAGTTGTCATAGTTCTCTCCACAACCCTAGGCATCATACTTAAATTAGCTTGCATAGTCACGGCTCGTGCTATAGAAATCAAAGTCTCTCTAATCTCCCTGTTAGACATATCCGGAACCTCAATACCTCCTTTCACATTAGGAATAGGATAACCTTGGGGAGGCACTTGGGAACCTTGGACTCCTTGCCTACCTTGAGGAAATTGCTCAACTTGAGAAGGAACGTCCTCATTCATCCTCTCCTCTTCAAATCTACTAACGGTCATCCTTCTAGTATTTATCTCCTAGAAACACAAGGAAACACATTAAGATGGATACTCATAACATTTACTGTACCGCATGACATAGGAGTAGAAATCCATGGAAACTCTATTTTCCTATAGCCTCTCACTCATAGATGTGTTGCGACTCACACTGATGGTCAAGACTCTACTAGACGTGACTTGATGAGTCTTTTTGATTCCTAATACTACTTTCACATACTAAAGCTCTGATACCAAGCTTGTCACATCCCAAAACCACACCCTAGAAGTTGGGGTTCAATCTCAAATATTAACCGACGTACTCGACCTGTCAGAGGTCTTATATAAGCCCTTTCATATAGTTTATCTCATAAGCATAGTTAAAAGTAGTGCAGAATTAAAACTTTTTTTAAAAAATAATATAGTCTTCAAAAAATCTTTCATATTAAGTAATAGGAAATATTAAGTCTCAATCTCATTATCTAAAGACAGAAGAATACTTGGGACACGGCCCACACTTAAAAATACGAATATAGAAATACTTAGTCTATTACAATACGTTGAATGAATACATAAAAGACATATACGACTTCGAGTCAAGTGAGTACATTCTTTAACTTATCTTGAACAAATTTCTAAGTACAAGTCTTCTCTTCCCAAATTTATATCCATAACAAGAACTATATAGATAGATAAAACCATGGAGTTAGTACGACCACATGTACTAAGTATGGAATTATGCATAAAAATTATGAAATGAAATTTTATAGGAAATATGCATCTTTTCATTTAAAAATCATATTATAATCATAAGAAAAACATTTAACAACTTGTAATAACATCATATAACATTTAAACCAAAAATCACATTTTTATAACTCACTTTCCAGTAAGCTATATTCACTGTACAACGAATTAATTCATTGTTACATTCGTATACTTTACCTTCTTGTTAACCCACTTCTAGCATGTCATTCCCTCACTAAAAGACGTCCTAAGATTCACTTAAGTCACACAAAGAGAGAATGCACATACAACCTCTCTAGATGCGCCTAAACGACCATTAAGATTACTTATAATGAGACACATACACACTTACAAAGTACCATAACATAAAGGTGAGATTCTTCTACTAAAGGTGACTCTAAGTCTCACTAGAGTGAGTTGTCAAGCGACCGCCCATACAATCCCTTAAACACAAACTTAAGAGATCCTATTGACTCCCTATAATAGAATCATTCTTACTGAACACACCAACAAATAAATAATATGACATTCTCCTTCCAAAGGTTATCAAAACACCTACTTAAGTAAATCAAGAAGTTAACGTCCATAGTGACCTCTTCAAGATTACCTAAATAGTCCTTAATACTACCTAAGTCTTAGATCATGTACACAACACCAAACATATTCCCTAATTAGAGTCATCCTCAAGACTTCAAAAAATAAGATATGAACAGATCATCTCTTATGCCCTCTTCACACTTTAGCTAAGGAATACTTAAGTCACTTTAGATTAGGTACTTATTCATTTACATACTCCTTAACATAAGTCATTAGTTCATTAGTTCATTAAGAATCATTCATATAAAGGACAATGATGTAATGTTCTTGGACAAGAACTAGGACTCCAAGTAACATCTTAAAAGTCTATTATGCAATGTCTAGATAGTTTTCCATACCACTTCCTAAACCACATAAACTTCTGTAATGCTAATAGGTATTTCATTTGATGATAATAAGCAATAACCAACATAGACCATGATAGCAATACATGGAATCCGAAGTTCTATGCTACTCTGATGAGGTTGTTCTACTTGCCAAGGGTTGAACTTAGACATATCCTGTGAAGGCACATAGTTAAGGAATATGAAGGGATTCTTTTTATTCTAGTCTCATATTTAACTAGAACTTCTTCCCTTACCATACTCATTCGGTGCTAGACTTCTTTCTCATAGAGTAGTACACAAATAAGGTTCACATAAAGGGGTTCCATAACAAGCTCATAACCATATCACATTTAACCTACTAAAGAAGGTCAACTAGGGCTACCTGAGAATGATGACAAGAAGCTCATGATGACTTTCCTAAGGATAAATATAATGGTGTTTCATCTTATTAACCCGAAGTCTATCATTCTTTTACTTTGGAGGATACTATTACGACTTACGACTTCAACAATCTTAACATTTCCACTAAGTAAAGGGTCTCACATAAAAGACTCTCTTAAGTTCATTAAGGTCACATGTCATTCATACATTCAATAATAAGAGTTCTAATACCCTAAATAAAGAAGTCACACATTCATAATCATATATATCAAGCAAGGGACACAAGTCAACCAAGACAAGACACCACATAGTCACTTTTACCCATAATGCAAGTCATTCTAGAAGCACCTAGAAACAACCCTAACATCTTCAAGTCATCTTATATACTATCATAACATCATCAATGTAATAAAAATATACTCATATATCCAAGTAGGAATAATAAAGACTCAACTCCAACACTACATACATAATTTCAAAGGCATAGTCTAGCATGGTCACCTAAGACAACATGAATAGAAGAATACATATATGACTTCACATGTAGATAGATATTGTCATGCTTCAAATAATAAAAATAAACAAATAGTAATATTACTTCAAGTAGGTTTAAACAAGGCCAAGATTATTATATTGCATTAAGTAACGCCGACAAGCCCACATCAATTACAAGTAAAACACATAACACCGCTACCATAAGTGGACAATACCAATCACAACAGAATCGAAGTATAAATACATCAAATTAAAGGAATTAGGGCATCATACCCCCATATTATCCTCAATACTTCAATCAAAAGTCAAATTACTCAATTCGATAACACACGACCCTTACCCAAGGCCATAACCAACAATTCAACATATAAACTACAATAATCAATGAACTAGGTCAATTCAATGAAAATTCATCAATATTATACAACCTAGTTATCAATTTACTACAATTATTACATCAATGAATAGCCCACATAAAACTACGTAAGAATTCATGAACATTAGATTAATATCAAGTAACCCATAACATAGTCAAGATCTAAGGTTAATCCAATTACTGGGTTCATAGGTATTTTATATTAAATTCATCAATACAATATCAATTAAATCATTATTCAATATTTAGAAATCATTAATTCAAGAACTCAATATATGTACCTCAATGATGATAATTCTACACTTCGATGAAGAATTTCCACTGAAAATGCCACGTCCAAGCTGTTCCTTCATTTTGACTTCAATGGAGACTTTGGGATTTCTTAAGGAATTTTGGGGATTTGATTTTGATGAATGAAGTGTTCAATGTGTTTAACACTTATATACACATTTAAAATACCCAATATACCCCTTAAGAACCACAAATTTTTATTTTTTTAAGTGGGGTGAATTTACAAATTCAGCCCTAGATTGGCCATAAAACTGCATGCAAGGACAAGACCATTGACAGTGGATAGTCAACGAACTGTTTGTCCACAAACGGACTGTCCTATCCATCTGTTGGTTGAGTCAGAGACTTGTCAAGGTCCTCCTTCCTCCCAAGACTATGTATCAACAAACGCCACCCAATTAAAGGGCGTCAATTGGCCCACGATCCATCGATGCTTCTGTTGTTAGGGGCTGCCTGGGACAGTCTTGACATTTAGTTTGGGTCCTTCCTCAAGGACCCTTAGATGGTCCTTGGGGTTAATTTCCCGGATGTTTCCAACCCAAATACAATTGTATATTATCTTAACACCTCTCAAAAAATATTCATCCAAAAGGAACACGTAAAACTCGACGAAACATGCCTTGACACAGAACGTCATCTCAAGGCACATCCTTCGAACAACATGGACGTTATTGGACATTTGACCTCCAAACTCCATGAAACTCAACACCTTGCATATACATACTATAATAACTCATTTATATACCTTAAAACCTCATGAATTATAAAAATATCATATAAAACCATATATGAGGCACAAATGTGACTTAGTCATCGAAAGTCGTAGTCGTCCCTTGACGTTTGACTTCCAATGCACCTAATACTTTAGTGAATATCTAAATAACGTACATTAGACCTAGTTAGGACCTCATAAAATCAAGAAAATCATGTTCTGATCTAGTTCACCTAAGTCATTTTTTGGGTCTTACGGTACCTTTTGAGATGGGTGTTGCTCGTTAGTAGAGATTCAGTTCCTTAGAAATAATCTCCTTATGTCTTAACTATGTGACCTCTTAGGTGTAGCTATTGGATAACCCATGTAAAGACTAAATAATATCACCCTACCTTAGGCAAGTAGGTATCCCTCATCTAGTAAGGGTAGTACCGGGATTCCATGACATAAATATTTAAGTTGGCTTGTGATGATGAGATTATCCTTAGTATTTAGAAAATATGTTTTTCCTTGTTATTATTTATCGTGAAAGTTAAATTTGTGCACAACTTTTCATGTTCTATGTAATGAATGATAGCTAAGACGCAGGTATAAGAACTTCGAAAGGTCGAGCATGCCTTGGTTCGACCTAAGAGTACTCCTTTCTTCTAGGGGGTACTTGCGGGTCATTACAAGTATTGCTTATATCTAAAGACCATTGTTTATTTTCTTATCTTTGAGACTATTGTTGTAAGCCAATATGGGGCATATTGTACTAGTGTAAGGGGTTTGCCAAACATTGTAACACACTTTTACATGGTTATATATGAGACAATATATTAGACTGTTAAATGAATGTCTATGCTAAATGAGTAGTCTATGTAAACTTTATAAGCGAGAAGTCTATGTAAACTCTATAGATGATAAGTGAGAAGTTTAAGTATACTTCACTATGTAAAAGTTTTATTTTTTCCTCATTTTCTCTATCTATGATATACCATGATGTATGTTAAGGTCTAGTCTAAGGCCTCTATGAGGACGAAGACGTTGGTTACATCTAAGTGGTGCTCCCAGTCATGATATATATAGTCTTATCGCGTCGTTTGATTCTATATGAGATAACCAACATGATTCATTTTGCAGGTTATGTTAATTGGTGAAATATACACAAGAATTGACTAAGGAGGAGTTCGAAAGATTCAAGGAAAATAAAGGGAAAGGAATAAGCTGAAGAAAATGCACCAAGGAACTTGAGTGTCCTCTCCGCGTCGTAGAGAGGGAATGATAATCTAGTCTGACAAAAATAATTCTAGCAAAGAACTTCGTGTCTCTCCATGATCTCGTGGCTTCCACGGTATAATTAATCCTTTTACTCAAGTTTAGTGTGTCAAAAGCCCTTTTTATTGCTAATTTTTATAAAGTTTCTCTTTGGTTGCACGGAAGCTGTCAGAGCCAATTGCGGAGATTTGAGAGAAGCTGCTGAGAAGATGGGACGTCTGACAAGTGCCCCCTTCCCTTACCATTCAATACCTACCCCCCTTGCTAACCCATCACCGCCCCCAATTAACACCCCAATCCCACAAACCCCCCAACTCCACAACCACACTCAGCTCCACACACCACCCCCTACTTCCCATACCATTCCCTCGCCCCAACCCCCCATCTCACAACACCCCCCCCTCCCACACAAAACACAACCCACCGACTTCCAACCATACTAGCTACCTCTCCATAACCCCCCCTCGAACACGCCTTTCCAAATACCTCCCCTCCTTCCCAATTCATCCCCCAATCCCACCCCACCCACTTCCAAGAAAATCCCACGCAACACCCATCCCTTTTACCTTTTCACCCACTAAAATACTTTCTTACGCATGGCCACGCCTCTGGATTACGAGGCTTGTTGACGGTCGCATAGCCATGACGGTCGGAGTCCTGCATGTAGTCGTGAAGATCAGAGAAGTGATACCAGTACCCAAATTCCAAGAGTGAAGTTCTTTTGAAACGGACCCTCGACGGGAACCGTTATGCATATTGACGGTCGTAACACTGCCGTTGCGGGGAATGAGAAAGCAGCAGAGGAAAATGCGCAGTATGGGACGACGGAGTCACGACGGTCCGTTATGACCACGAGGTCCGTCGCGTGGTCCGTCGACCAGCCGCGTTTTGGCAAGATTTCAGTAATTAGAATTCTGTTTAAGTAGTTTTGTATTTTTATAAATTTAGTTCGAAAAAACCTCGTTTGAGGTTAGCATTGTAATTAGAATCTACAATATTAGAACTAGATTATATTGAGAAATTATTGATAGTGTTTGATTCTTTGGATATTATTTACAAGTAATTTTTGTGATAATCAAGCAATCTTTGGACTTACTCTTTCTCATTGACGTAAGTACATGGAATTCTTCTTTATATATTTTGAATATTGGGTTTCTGCGGAGAGTAAACGAGACTCCATAACTAGGGTTGTGGGAACCATAGGCAAATAATGAGATAAACCCGAGCTTAAAATAACAATTTAGATAGTGTCTGCATGTAAAAATTCTTCGGGAAGTCTTTTAACGGATGTCAACGTTTAGAACTAGTCTTAATGCTACTTGCCGGACCAAGGAGGTAGATAATAGAAAAGAATATAATCATAGGATTTAGTGTATACTATCTAATCGGCTAGTATGATTGGTACAAGGTAGTAACTTAGTCAAAATCGAATACGATGCTTAATATGAATGGTAACGATAAGGTTAGGAAAGAACACACGTAGCCGACCAGAGGTGCGGAGTGAGCTTTTCTAGATTGCCGGAACAAGATTTAGAAATACATAACTTAATCACTGCATGCAAGAACTAGGAAAGAATTGTTATCGTTAGAATTACTCAAGTATGAACCTGTGGGGAACACGTAAACCCTAGTTACTTTGATTTAATTGATAAACCCAATTAAATAGCTGTTAAGTGTCTCTTTCAATTTCGTAGATCTTTTTCTTCTTAGTAAGGATAAACCCCCTGTTTACATTTTATTGTTTTTTTACTTTCAGGAAGTTATCAACCGAACAATAGTAATAACAAGGTAAAGTTAAGTTAGACACTATTTTCCTCGTGGAAAGATCCCAACCTCACTAGTTGGTATACTTGACGCGACAGCTTACGTCGCATTGGAGAAGTAAGTTTGAGGTATCAAATTTTGCGCCGCTGCGGGGAATTTAGCTTTTAGATTACTTTTAACTTAGTACTATAGTTTAGTTGATCAGTTCTGATTTACTTTGGTTTACTTGTTTGATTCTTTTCAGAACTATCCTCCTTGTATGCCAAATAACGGAGAGGAGAGAACCATGGTTCACTACGATCACGAGTTAGAGCGGACACTGCTAAAACATGAATTCGTAATTTGGGGATCATGATGATGATCCAAACCAGAAATCTTTACCAGCTCCGGGTGAGTTCATGGTCAGATGTACCGAACCTCAGGGGTGACCATAAACAGAGGGACAGAATCCCGCCTCACGGCCCCAAGCATACTACAGAGGCTATGATAACATAGCAGATTCGGTGGGCCACTTGTTTTGCCTCCTCTACAAGGCAAAACTTTGAGTGGAAAAACTAGTAGTCTGAGCAACTGCTCAATGCAGAGGTTTTTTTCAGGGTACCTTCTGAGGATCCACATGCCCAATATAGCTAAGGTTAAGGTGCAGTGTGCAAAAGTGTGTGGGGAGGCCTGACTTGATCTAGATGTGATAGGGCTCAGAGTGTTTCTTCTGCATGACGGGAGAGGTGCTATGTGGTTACACTGAGACCCATACAACGCCATCTTTACTTGGAATCACTGAGGGATGTTTCTTAGCACGCTACGATCCGGTCTCCACGGAAAATAAACCACCAAAGACAGGGTAGAATAACTTTGTGGCACTACCAGAGAGTCCGTAGTAGGTCTTGGGATTAGATTCACTCATTCTTGAGCATTGTTCCAATCACCGGAAGATGATGAGTCGCTGAAAGAATATTTCTATAGGGGCCCAAGATGAGAACAACAAAGCAGTATTGAGACACTAAGCAGGTGGATCGTATGGAGAATTTCCTTATGCAGAGATCGCTGAAAAATTGGAAAAAATCTCCCGCAAATAATAAAGTTGGCTTACAGAAAGTCTGCTACAGGGAGAAACACTTTGCAGTGCAGTTCACTCACAACCCATCCACAGATGTATTCTGAAGAAAATGGCTCAATGGAAATGAGCTTGGGTTGCGGTACTAAAACATGTCACTGGGGGTGCAGAAAAAGGGTATGCAGTCAACTACTTGGCTAAACCACCACCTCTCAATTGATGAGTTGTTATATGAGGAGGATTCTATGCGAGTAAATGAACCATGGGGGGTTTTCCGACCAACGCACACAAGGCTCAAATCAGGATAATTGGCGTCAAGGTCAAGGAACCAAGGTCGGAACTATGGTAACTACAACTCGTGAGGGTATTATGTAGAGATGGAAACTTCAATCGCGATAAAATAAACAGGGGTAAAACCTGGTAATTGTTTTTTTTTTAAAGAAACGACAGGAATGGACCCTCTGTTCCTCCTCAAAATCGGGAAGTTACTCCTAGGGGGGTGGAGATAGTCTGGCGCAGTTGAGGATATGTTGCACAAAAGGATTGAGGAGGTTCGAGCTCGTGATGAGCACATTAAAGATTAAGGGGTGATTTAGCTAGTATGGGCAAAAAGTTGATACACACGCCAATTTCGATAAGTCAGATTGAATTGCAATTGGCCAAATTATCTGCGAAAGTGACCCCCACACGCAACCGGGCACTCTCCTAGCAAACACTGTCCAAAACCCAAAGAATGATGCGCATTGTATGGCAATCACTACTCGGGTGGTAGCAAACCATTGACCCCACCTATGCCATCGGCCGAGAAGAAAAAATGGAGAGAAAGGCTAATGATAAGGTGGTGCAGGGTAGTGGTGAAGTAGAGGGAAGTAATGGAAAAGAGCAGAAGCACCCATCAAGGTAACTTCCATGCCTAGGCCTCAACCACACTTTTCCCTCAGAGGTGAAAAAGACCGAGGATGGTTAAGTACGGCGTTATAACTATGTTGAAGCAACTTCTATCCATGTCCCTTTGGTAAGAAGCTTAGAACAAATGGCCCGGTTACGCCCCAAATTTATGGAAAGATCTGCGTCAACAAAGAAAAGATGGGTTTTACTTTCGAGGATGATGATAGACTACAGATTGTAGCTATCTCTACTAGATCCCTAGTACAAAAGAAGAAGATCATGGTGCGTTCACTATCCCCGGATCACAGTTGGGTCATTACATTTTGCCAAAGCATTATGTGATCTGCGGGGCAAGCATAAACTCTGCCCCTCTCAATTTACAAGAGTTGGGATTGGGGGATCCGAACCCAACTACGATGCGGCTATGATGGCCGAGCGGACAGTGAAACGGCCGATAGGGATACTCCATGATGTGGACTAGTAAAGTGGAATCATTCATCTTTCAGGATGATTTTGTTCATTCTTGAGTGTGAGGTCGACTTTGAAGTGCCTATTAATCTGGGAGGCCATTCCGATAAGGTAGAGCCTTAGTTGATATGGAAAGGGGCAGATTTGACTTTCCGGCTGAATAATGAAGAAAGAGCCTCAACATTTGGTCAGCCCATGAGGCAGAGTGGTGAATCCAATCGGTTTCTTCCATAGAACACAAAGAAAAGATGAAGAGGAAGACTAAAAGAAAAATGCAATACAAGAGTTGTGGTGGGGATTGGTGTTTGTCAGAAGTCTGGCGGTACCTTGTCTTCCGGGCAGCTCAAGTCCAAAAGGACAGGCCCTTTTGATTTACCAAGGATTCCCTATGGAGCAGTTGAGTTAAAACTCAAGGAGGGAGTGAGGTTTCGAGGAGATAGGAGACAGAATAAAAACCTATTTGGCATAAAGCATAAAGAGAATCAAGTAAAGAGCGTACCATCTTGATGAAGTCTGAGTAATCAAGTGTCCCCAGTCGCGCCGCACATTAATCAGGCGCTTGTGGGAGGCAACCAAGACTTATCGTATTTTAAATGGTAGCATTTTCTTTTCGATTAAATGGGTTTTAAATTTGTAGGCACATCACCAGGAAAATTCTGCAGAAACACTACTTAGCAGTAGCACTGACGGATTCAACGACGGACCGTTCAATAGAACACGGACCGTCGTAGGCATCAGTCACACCAGGTATGTAGGTACTGTCATTTGAAATTAGGGCACATGACGACGGAAACATACGACGGGCCGGTCCACACATGTGAGGACCGTCGTTGTGGGAAACCGTCGCGCAATTATGGAAATATACCCGAACGCGACCCGGCTGGACCCTTTCCAAATTTGACCGTTATATTTCCCCCCTCATATTCAACCACATACTTCAGTATTCCCCTAACCCCCTATCTTTTCAACCTCCACACTTCCCATCCTGATCATGATCAAAAAACCACCTAAGCCTATCATGTCATACTGTTGGTGTCTACCATTGCTAGAATCATTCTCCTTTTGTCTTCTTCTTCATTTCCAGTAGTGGTCTCTACATTTATACTTATTTTCTTGCATTTGTTTGTAGTTAGTATTAGCGTAGTTTTTAGTCGTATATTGTTTCTCTTTATATGCTTATGTCTAAACATAGTTCAAAGTTTCATTGTGCCATGTTGATAACCCAACAAACGGTAATTTGTTTGGTAGTTTTCTAGGTGTGGATATAGGCCCACATATAGGCCCACATAACTACACAACACATGTGGGCTAATCGGGGATGCGAGGGCCACCCCCAAGTGCTAAGACTGCTACTTAGAACGAGACCCGATGACGACCAGTCGCCATCAAGACGGACCGTCATGGGCGTCGCACAAGCCCTAGCACACTGCTAGGACGTCGCGCTGTGACGGACGAAACCACGCGGTCAGTCCTGCGCGACAGTTCATGGTTGTCAGAGAACCGTTTCTTAGGGTCTCTCAAAAATTTTTCAAGTGTCTTACGACGGACTCTGATGACGGGACCGTCTACCCAAGACGTCGTTCCTGCGCGACCGCATGGTTGTCAGAGACCATGTTTCTCAGGTCTCAATTTTTTCAAGTGTCGACGCGGACTATGGTGACGGACGTTGACCACGACGGTCGTCTGCGCGGACCGTCATGGTTGCAGAGACCCTGTTTCTCAGGGTCTCAAAATTGTTCAAGTGTCTACGACGCGGACTCTTGTGACGGACCGTCGTACCCACGACGGTCCGTTATGTGCGACCGTCATGGTTGTTCAGAGACCTGTTCTCAGGGTCTCAAAATTTTTAAGTGTCTCACGACGGACTTGTTGACGGGACCGGTCTAACCACGACGGTCCGTCCTCGCGACGTAATGGTTGTCATAGACCCGTTTTCTATAGGAGTCTCTCAAAAATTGTTAAGTGTCCTCGACGGACTCTACGACGGGACCGTCGTAAGCACGACGGTCCGGCCTGCTTGACCTCAGGATGGTCAGAGATCCCTCCTTCAGGGGTCCTTATACATCATATACCAAGTATTAACACGACGGACCTCAGGACGGTCCCGTTCATAGTCCGACGGACCGTCTCGGGGACCCGTTGTGTGATACAGTTTCAATATAATTAACACTATTTTCAAATTTTTATGTCAGATGAGTTTTCCGTCTGGTTTCACATTACTCGTATACTAGTGACCTTTGCAGGTACTATCTATATGGACCCAAGCAAGACACGAGCCTACGCCGAGGGCGATCAAGTCTGTTGGCACTCTGCACGATGATACATCAGGTCTGATGATTGAAAGAGGGGGACCTGATATGTGCTCCCAGGCACCTCCGCACCTTCCCGTGCTACAGTGGTTTTTTTCACCACAAGAGCCACACCCACGAAGGGGTGGCTGCCCGGCGTAGCACTGCCTCCCAGTATGATGAGGAGCGCACACTGACCGGCACACCCATCTGGGTCACCACAACGAGGAAAAAGCGGCTGGCTCCTTAGGCGTATCCTGGTCCGAGGAAGCTTCAGGATCTGCTGAGTCCAGTACCCGCCACAGCGCAGCGTCGGCTCGTCTGAGAGCTGACAGTTAAGACTCCACATCCGAAGCACCAGTTCAGGTCCACACTCAGCCGCTGACCAGCCAAACCGGTGGGGTGTTGACGGAAGCTTCAAGTTTTACTCCGACGCAAAGTTCTTGAAACGACAAAGGATTAATGCGCACACTCACCTTGGAGCGGGGGTACTCACAGGGAGACCTTCCCCCGATTGACAGATTCATTCAGAACTCTTCACCAGGCATCGTTGGAGTGGACAGCACGTCAATGGGACGAACGAGAGGAGATGGTCCGGAGTTCGATGCGTCCTATGTAGGACTCTCCGATTCACAGATCGCAGGGCGGGTGCTCCCGCAAACAGGCCCATTGGAGCGGTTCGAGTCCGGGGCGTACAGGTTAGAAATCTCCCTGCCAGCCATCCGCGGTCTATACGGCGAGGTGTGATGCTACACGGACCCCATCACTGACGGTTGGACTATCGCTGGAAGATAGTGACGGATGGAGATTCCTACGAGAGTCAGCACTGAGGGAGAACACCAGAGGTGGATGGCCCTGCACCTCTCAGTTGACGGAGAGGATGCCGATTGGTCACGAGCGTAAGGGGGCCATCAAAAGGCCAACCTCACGTTCGTCGCCAAGTTCTGTGGATGCTGTGCCGTCACTGCACTTTCCCACGCTGCTGATACATAGCTCACCTGGGATCGAGCATGCTGATGGCGGCGATGATAGCCGGGCGTTCGAGTGAACCAGTGCGGCTTCTAGGGCAGTCATGAACGAGAGGGCCTTCAAAGTCACCACACTACCCTTTCAGTGCATGATTTTGCCCTTTGCAGGTCTGCAGGTGGCCCATTGGAACATAGATCAGTTGCAGAAACCGCCGGGTACCGTTGATGTAGGGGGGGCCTCGAATCAGAGACGAGGCCAAGAGTTGGCTCCCACGTCGAGGGCACGTCCAGAGATGCCACCACTAGCAGATGATACTTGCGGATACGGTGGCCCAGGTTGCACAGCCACACAGACATCCCCAGACACTACCCCGAGCGAGTCTTTAGCACGGGTAGTAGCACAAACCTCTCTACCGGACACCGGCCCCCACTGCTCGAGTACAAAAACTGGAGGCAAAAATGGCTAATCTTTGCATCATATCCAGACGTGGATGCAGAAGTCTATGCTGAGTCTGAAGCGCGCTGGAGACGGCAGATGCAGCGGAAGATTGCGGAGGTAACCAGAGCATAGACTTCCTTTGAATTGAGAGTGTTGGCCCCGACCAGCCCTCCGGTAGTGTGTAACCTTTCAGCTGACCAGTAGGACAGTCTTCGTGCAGACTCAGCACGACCTAGAGACGAGAGTTCGGAGTCGGTCGAGCCTGCTAAGGTATGTATTGGAGGCACTTGTTTCCTACTCCAGACAATCCCCCCCATCTTCCCGAGAGAGAGTTTAAGAGGCGAAGGAAGTCGATAGGGGATGAGCGAGAGCAAGGAAGAGGAGCGCCGAGAGATGGAGGCCGCGAGGAGAGCCTACACTTGCTGAGGCGGAGGCACACCAGATCAGAGCTTTGCAGATAGCGGCTGGGCGTCTAGATCCCGTCACTGTAAGAGACAGCAGGAGCACTACTGAGCGGTGCGGTTGGCAGTGTGAGGACACCACGAGGGATGTCCAGATTGCAAGGAGGTGGGGTTCTGGGAAATACCGGCAAACAGCTTGTTGGATCGACGGGCTAGCTCCGACACAGTTTGCTTCACCTACCCCTCTATCTTTAGATTTGTTGATGCATTGGGGGCAATTTGCAGGTTTTTTTGTTGGCGGTGGGGTAAAGGAAAGTTGAGTGTTAGGGTGAAGTTGAGTATCCCAACTCACTTATCCCTTTTGGGGTTTTCTTGCATAGCGTCTTTTTCCAAAAGCTGAATTAATTTTTTGTGCTTGCAACCGGATGTTTAGAGCTTTTGTACATAGTTTAATTCTAGAAGCATGATGGCTAAAATGATCTTTCATTGATAAACTGAAAAACGCCAGACATAGGCATAGTAACTGACAATGTGTGGCTTAAGCATGACATAGAGTTACACCCATTGCATACCTAAGTCTTTAATTCAAACTAGGTGTCTAATGATTGGTCTAGTGATGACATGTATAAGTGAGAGTGAGGAATTCGAATCGTCCACTATTGGGACTGAGCTAGAACTGCATTGGTTAGTCATGCAAAAGAAGCCTGTAACAAAACAATTAGGAAGGACATAGGCCCTGATTCAAGAAAGCCCGTTCCTAACCCAAATAAAAGAAACCAAATGAAAGGTACCTTCTTTGATCCAACTAATTGAGTTAATTAGACATTTCTTTCACCCAACTGCTCTGTCCTGGGAACACGTGTTGGCCCTGGTCCCTCCTAGGCATGGCACCTCAGCTTTGCACAAAAGCATAAGTTGAGGGTTGGCTAATGACAGTAAACAAACTTCGGTTATGCCCTGACCCAACTTGGGTATGTGTACCTTGACCATGGCAAAAGCCATGAGTCGAGGTGGCTATTAAGAGGAATGCTCTGGAAAGTGAGGTTGAAAGAAAAAAAGAGAGAGAACAGAACAAAAGTAAGTGACTCAAAGTCGTTGAAAGAAAAAAAGAAGAAAAAAAAAAGAAGGAGTCACTTACACAAATGAAAAAGAAGAGAAAATTGAGCAAAGGGAAAGAAAATGAGCGATGGGCGAGATAAAATGATAAACAAGGAAGGTTTAGCCGATATGTCAAGGAGGGCCAAAAGTCACTACAGTGATCACCTAAAAATGTACCCCTACCGACCCCTGAGCCTATGTACAAGCCTAAAAAAGTCTATCGTGAGTCCTTAAGGGTGTATAGCGCACTTAAGGCAGTGCCAAATAAGGGCAAGCTCTATGCAATAGTATAAATGAGTGTGACTTGTCTGAGAGCGATGTTGAAATGTAAATCCTTATACCTCAATCGAAATCATGTGTGAAAAATGAGGATTTCTGCTACAAGTGAGGACATTAGTTGCAAATACCAGACTTTAGCCACCTCAGTGAGAAATTGAAGAGGATAGGTGTTAGTGCATGGTGAGTTGTGATTGTCATGTTCGAAATCCCACAAAAAATTCACGCCTAATGTGATAGCGTGCATAGATTCGATGAGATTAAATCGGGATTGATAGCCAAATGATTGCAAGGTAAACATGAATACTATCGTACAAAGATTGGTATTGAGTCATAGTGCGTCGCTTGAGGACAAACAACGAATTTAAGTGAGGGTGTTGATATGACCGATGCCCTTCACGGTATAATTATACTTTTACTCAAGTTAGTGTCCAAAAAGCCCTTTTTATCGCAATGTTTATACAAGTTTCTCTTTGGTTTTGCAGGAAATCTGTCCAGAGCCAATTGCCGGAGATTTGAGAGAGAAGATCGTTTTGTTTCTGAAGGAAAAAGGGAAGTCTGACAAGTGTGGGATTACGAGGCCGTGGACGGTCAGTATAGCCATGCGGTCCGTCCTGCATGTACGTCGTGAAGACTCAGAGAAAGTTGATCCAGACCCCAAATTCAAGAGTTGAAGTCTGTTGAACCGAGACTCGCGGACCGTTAGTGACCTATGACGGTCCTCACACTTCGACGTTGAGGGGAATGAAGAAAGCAGCAAGACGGAAATGCGCAAGGATGGGGAAGCGGGAGTCCACGACGGTCCGTCATGACCACGACGGTCGTCGCGTGGTCCGTCAGACCCAGCCGCGTTTGGCAGATTTCCAGTAATTAGATTCTAGTTTAATTAGGTTTTCGTATTTTTGATAAATAGTTCGAAAAACCCTACGTTTGTTTGAGGTTAGACACTGGTAATTATGAATCTACAATATTAGAACTCATATTAGTATTAGGAAATTATTGATTAGTGTTTTGATTCTTTGGAGATCTTACAAGTAATTTTTGGCGATTAATCAAGCAATCTTGTGGATCTTACTCTTTCTCATTGAAGTGAAGTACATGAATTCTATGAATATATTGAATATTGTGTGTTGCGCGATGAGTAAATAAACTCCAAACTAGGCGTTGTGGAACCATAGGCAAATCATGAGCTAAACCCTAGCTAAAGAACAATTCTAGATAGTGCTGCATGTATTTATTTTTTTTTTTTTTTTTATAAATTCTTTCGCTTTAGAAGCCTTTTTACCGAGGATCAAGTTAGAACTCGCTTATGCTTATGCCGGAACAAGGAGGTAGATAATAGGAAAAAATTATGACATAGATTTAGGTATTACTATCTAAAAGGTAGTATTGATTGTTTACAAGGTGTAACTTAGTCAAATTGAAAACGATCTTAATATGAGGGAACGATAAGGTTAGGAAAGCAACCACAGTAGCCGGACCAAGGTGCGGGAGTGAGATTTTATAGATGCCGGACCAAGGATTTAGAATACATTAAACTTCATCACTTTGCACGACAAGATACTAGAAAAGATTTGCTATAGTTAGAATTATCAAGTTATGAACCTGTGGGGAACAGCTAAAACCCTAGGTACTTTGATTCATGATTTTAACACCCAAACTGTAAAAGTGTTAAGTGTCTCTTCAAATTTTCGTTAGTTCTTGTTACTTATTAGGAAGGTATAAACCCCCCTGTTTAGTTTTCTGTTTTTTGTTTTCTAAGGAAGTTATCAACCGACAATAGACGAACACGTTACCGTTACGTCTCGGACTTTTTCCTCGTGGGCACGATCCCAACCTCACTAGTTGGGTATTTACTTGACGCGACCGCTGTACTTCTCATTGAGAAGTAAGTTTGAGCGTATCAATCCACGTCAAGAAGAGGGAGTGAAATCTGGTCGCAGAAAATGTCCACGACCCAAAACCGAGCCGCGACTGCACCCACATTACCCTCCTATGTGCAGCGAAACAACCAATTGGAACCTTATCATTTCAATTTTATCGGATGTTAACATAACACAATGCGGAAGACTTAACTCATAACATAAAGACAATGCAATAACTTCTAAAATTTCATAACATATTAATTCCCAAAATATGGAAGTCATAACACAAGACCACTATGATCAATTTACTAAACTAAGTAGTATTCTAAGAAGCTAA
>JAKWJA010001132.1:0-15147 GCA_027704765.1 Solanum habrochaites
AGCCTTCAAAAGAGCAATAACAACTAGATGGTAGCTAGTATTATATAGAAATTCAATCAAGGGGAACATGGTCTTTCAATTTCACTTGAATCTATCACGCCCAATCCCTTCAACATGTCTTCTGTGTTTGGATTATTCGTATGCTCCCATTCAATTCGGGGGAAAATTGTGGTGGTTAAAGCTAACTTTGGGCCAAGAACCTTTTCGAAAGACTTCCAATATTGTGAAGTAATAAGTGAGTACACTATTGAAGATAATGGGAAGGGCACTCCGAAACCTTACCAATCTCTCAAATCCAACTTAGGAATAATCTCTCGTCGTATAGGGAAAGTCAATAGGAATTGAAATGGGCGAACTTCGATACGCTCAAGACTTCTCAAATAAGGAGTAAAGTCGATGGTCAAGTAAAGAACCCAAATAGTGAGGTTGGAATGTCCCACGAATGGAAATAGTTAGACTTAAACTTCAACCTGTATTACTATTGTTTGATCAATGAATTCCTTGGACAAGTAAAAAACATAACCAAGAGGGGGTTTCTATTCTAAAGAGTGAAATAAAATAACGAACTTGAAAGTAACCACTTAACAGCTTTGACAGTTGGATTTAATCAATTAATCAAAGTAACAGGATTAAGTGTTCCCCCACAGGTTCATAACTTTGATAATTCAACTTATAACGAGTATTTCCTAGATTGCAGGCAAAGGATTAAGTTATGTATTTCTAACTCCTTGGTCGGGCATTCTAGAAAATCTCACTCCGAACCTTGGTCCGGCTACGTGTGTTGTCTATCTAACCCTTTATCCTTCACCTCATAGTAAGCATGGTATGCGACTATTGATAGTTATTACCTCGTACCAAATCAATACACCTATTAGATAGTATTCCATAAATCTATGTTAATAATTCTTTTCTATTACTACCTTCTCGGTCTGGAAAGTAGCATTAAGGCGAGTTCTAACGTTGGCCATTGTTTTTTACAAAAAAGACTTCTAAGCGAAAGAACTTTAATACATGCAAAGAAAAATATTATAGGAATTGTTATTTATTTAAGGGTTATTCATTTTGCCTGGTTCCCACAACCCTAGTTCTGGAGGTTGTACTCATGGCCATCACACCAATATTTCAAATATATTAAATAAGAGTGCATGTACTTACTTCAATCGAGAAAGAGTAATCCAAAGTCTTTGCTTGATAATCACAAAAATCACTTGCAAGATTCTCAAAAGTAATCAATAATCTCACAAAAAAGTTAATGCTTATCAAGAATCCCCAATACAATTTACCCAATAAGGGTTGTTTTTCTCAAGAGTCTACTCAAAAATGAGGTTTTCAAAATGTGATTAAAAAATAAAAACCTAATTAAACAAGGATCTAATTGCTGGAAATCTACCAAAACGCGGCGGGTCGACGGACCTCGACGACCGGACCATGTCGGTTCGGTCAACAATGGACCGTCATGGACTACGTTCGTCCCATAACTGGTGCATTTTTCTCGTGCCTCTTCATTCCCCTGCGGACAAGATATGAAGGACCGTTCATAGGCACAACGGTCGTCGAGGGTCTTCGTTCCAAAACACTTCAAATATGGGAATCTGGGGGTACTAGCGATCACTTCTCTGAATCTTCCTAACGAACCGTATAGGACGGACCGTTCATAGACACGAGGACCGTCACAAGCTTCGCAACCCCACACTTGGAAGGGACCCCCATTCTTCTTCAGCAGTTGCACGATGCTGCACTTACAGACCGTCGCAAGCACCACAGACCGTCAAAGCTCCGTAGGTGTTCTCTTCGGCATTTCTACGCTCCAAAATCTCCGATTCAGCTTTGATAGGTTTTCCTGCAAAAACAAGAGAAATTATTATAAAAATTAGCACCAAAGACTTCGGACACACTAAAACTTAAGGAAAAATTATTAATTATACCGTGAAACCACGGTATATCAACACCTCAACTCAATTCGTAATTGGTCCCAAGAGACGCACTAGACTACTACCACCATCTTTGTACAATAGTATCCATGTTTTTCCTTTGCAAGCATTGGCTATCAATCACGATTAATCTCATTAAATGCTATGCATGTTATCACTATTAGGCTTGAATTTGTGGGATCAGAAATGACACATACTCCATGCACTAACCACCTATCCTCTTCAATTTCTTCCGAGGTGCTAACAATCGGGTATGGCCAACGAGTGTCCGCAACTTTAAAACAAAATCCCTTTTTTCACACAATGATTTCCAATTTGAGTATAAAGGATACTTTTAACAATCGATCTCCGAACAAAGTACACTTCATTTAATATCTTGCATAAGCTTTGCCCTTATTTTCAATTATGTAAGTCACTATACAACCCTTAGGAGCACAGATAGGACTTTTTTAGCTAGTAACATTAGGCTCGGGGTCAGGTAAGATATTTAGGTATTCTTAGTGACTTTTTTCCCTCATTGACATATCGGACTAAAAATTCACTTTCTATCATTTTATCTCGCCCGGTTATTATATTCTTTCACCTTGATTATTTTATCTTCTTTCTTATTTGGTAAGTGACTCTCTCTTTTCTTGATGTATTTCTTGTATATTTTTTTTTCTTTTACTTTTCTTTCAAAAATTCTGGAGTCACTTTACTTCTTGTTCTTCTCTCTATCTTTGTTCTTTCAACCCCACTTTCCAGAGCATTTCCTCGAAAGCCACCCAACTCATGGCTTGTCATGAGTTAAGGACACACTACCCAACAATGGGTCAGAGGAATAATTTGACTGTGCATTAGCCACCCTCAAATTAGCTTTTGGCCATAAGCTGAGGTGTACATGTTCAAGGAGGGACATAGGGCCCAACCACATTTTCCCAGTAAAGATCAGTTGGGGTGAAAGAAAGAACGGTCTATTTTAAGCTCAGATCTTTGGATCAAAGAAAGGAACATTTCAGTTGGTTTTTTATTTTAGGCTAGAAATGGGCTACATTGAATAAGGGGCCTATTTATGATCCTTTCCTAATTGTCTAAACAACTTACTTTTAGCAAAACTAATCAGGCAAGTTCTAGCTACCAGTACCATAGTGGACTATTCAAAACTTCCTCACACTCACTTGACATTACTTCATCATCTACCAGATTATCAGCCACCTAGTTCGAATTTTAGACTTAGGGTAAGGCAATGGTGTACTCTTTTTGATGCTTAGGCAACAATTATCAGTTACTTGCCTAGTCATGCATTATTTTTCCAGTTTATCAGGATATCATTTTAGCCATCACGCTCGAGAATTAAAACTAGTACCAAAAAAATGTCGGGCATGAAAAGTACTTAGGCTTGGGGAAGGAGGAGGAAAAAGAACAAGGCAGAAAACCCAAAAAGAGGATAGTGAGTTGGGATACTCAGGTTCACCCTAACACTCACATCCATTTACCCCACACCCCAAAAAAACATGCAATGGCCCAATGCATAAAAAAATCTAAATACTATAGGTGGTAGGTGAAGCAAACCTGGGCGCAAAGCGCCGTCGATTAGCAACGCTGGGGTCCGGGTTCCTCGGAACCCACGTCCTCAGAAAAAAATTGGACACCCCCATCAGTGGTCTCCTCAGCAACAACCCGAACCATCAGTAGTACCTCAGGCTTATCACAGTGGGGTGAGATAGAATCCCCAGCCGGCTAACTTGATGCTATAATATGGCGTGTGCCTCCTCATCACCAAGTGAGGATCTACGCGCAGTCTCCATCTCTAGGCGCCCTTATCCCTTGGAGCGCCGCCTCGTCACATCTACTCGTCCCCTACGCCTCTGGATCTATCGAGGGGGAGGGGTGGAATTTCTAACTCAGTCTCAGGCAACATAGCCTCTAGGATCGTGTCGATGTCTGCACGAAGACTTCAACTGCAGCCTGAAGAGGCGACACACCCAACGGAGGGGAGTTCGGGGCTGAAAACTCTAACTAAAAGCGTCCAGCGATGGGTTAACCTCACGATCTTCCGCTGTGTAAATTCACCATTTTCCTCTCAGGCGCTCTTCGGACTCTATCTTTTGGACCTTTGAAAGGCCGGACCAGTGCCGATAGAGGGGCTGTGCGAGAGGGAGTCGGGGGGCTGCTGCGAGAGGACTCGGGGCTGTGTACTACCCGGGATTAGAGCGACCCGGGGGTTAGTGTCAGTGGAGCCTTGTAGCTGTCGGGCCTAGGCTATCGAATCAGCAGATTAGCAGCAAGTGGGGGGCAGGCTCTGGACAGGGCCCTCTGCGTGGGAGCCAACTCATTGGCCCGTCTCTGATGGGCCGACGTCAACAGGTCCCTTACGGGTACCTTAAGCTGTCGACACATGCCACTGGGAACACAGCAGACCTGGCAAAAGGGCCAAATCAGGCATGGGGAAGGGTGGTAGGTAGTCAGTGCATTGAATTCCCTCCGTGCAGGACTGCCTGGAGAAGCCATCGAAGTCCACCTCGAATCCGGCTATAGATCGCCGCCATCAACAACGCTACGATCGAAGGTAACGATATTATCAGCAGTGTGGGGGAAACGGATGGAAAGGCAGAGTCGCAGAGAGTGACGGCCAGAAGCACAAGAATTTTGTTCTGTGCAGTTTGAGGTTGGCCTCTTGAGGCCCCCTTCGGCCCAAGGCACCCTCGGCACCCTCTCATCTACTGACAGGGTTGCAGGTCCATCCACCTCTTGGTGGTCTCTATCAGTGAGGGCTCGCGCAAGAACTGGTCATCCTTAACTATTCTGCCAGCTGTAGTCAAATCGGAAGAAGGAGGGGGGTCAGGAGAGAATAAACACCTCGTCGTATAGAAATGGGGGATGGCTGGGCAAAGAACATGTCAACCTGACGCCTCGGACTCGACCTCTCCAGTGGCTGTTTTGTGGGGGACCAGCCCGCCTCGTGATTTGTGATCGGAGCGTCGCTACGTTAGGATGCGTAGAATCTCGGACCATTCTTCATTGTATCGTCCCAACGGACGGGCTTCCACTCCAGAGACTGCTGGTGAAGAGGTTGTGGATCTCAGGCATGTGGGCAGACCCTGTAAGTACCCGCCGCTCCAAAGAGAGTGTTCGAGTCATCACCCTTATCAGTCAGGAAATTGGCATCGGAGTTAGACTTGAAACTGTCCGTAGACACCACACCCAGTTGGGCGTGTTAGTGGGCTGGGGTGGGTAACTGAGCTGGTTGAGACGGATGTATAGTCTGAATCGTCAGCCTCATCAGAATAGGCCGAGCTGCCAGCTGGTGGGTGCGGGATGGGACCTCGGCCAGAGCAGAGTCTTCCTCGACATGATATTCCTAAGGAGCCAGACGCTCCTTCCTCATTTGCTGCAACCCAGAGGGTGAGCGGTCAGTGGGCGCTCCTCCTCAGAACGGGAGGGGAAGGGACTACTCCGGACGCCACCTTTTTGGGTATGGTTTCTGGGAAGGAAGTGCAGCTTGGGGAAGGGGTGGAGGTGCCTGGGGGACGTACTTAGGTCCCGCTCATAATCAGAGCGATATGATGACAATGCAGGCAGGACGGTGGCGACAGACTTGGATGCCCACGTGCGTAGATTGCGGTCTTGCTTGGGTGCCATCTTAGCTAGTACTGTAAGGATCAACATTAGTACGAGTAGTGGCAAACAAAAGACAAGCAAAACCATACTTAAACAAAACATTGAAAATAGTAGGTAATTGCTATAGAAATAGGGCACACGACGGGGCCTGGGTTGAGTGTCCCGTGTGACTATGATGGAACGTCATGAGACCGTTCGTGTATTACTTGGACTGGTTTTGTATAGAGGAACCCTGATAGAGAGTCTCTCTGACAGCTGAAGGTTGTCAGGGAAGGACCGTCACAGGTACGACGGTCGTCCGTCATAGATGTCCCGTCGTAGATAGAAACTTGATGAAAGAAAAAATATATGGAGACCATTAGGGGAGGTGTCTCTGACGTCATGAAGATCGTGTAGGACGAACCGTCGTGGGTATGACGGTCCGTCAACATGTGTTACGTTGAGACACTTGAAAAAAAATGAGATACCCTTAGAAAACCGGGTCGTTGCCAACCAGAACGGTGGTGAAGGACGAGGACCGTTTGAAGACGACGGTCGTAAAATATGTCGTTGAGGAACATGGGAAAAATTGAGGAGCCCTAGAAACAGGTTTTGACCAAACCGAAAACGGTTTTGCAGGACGGACCGGCGTTAGCACGACGGTCGTCAAAGGTGTCCATTGCGGGACAGGTGCTCGGGCCTTTTGCAACGGACCCCTACGACGATCAGTCATCGGGGGTGTCGTTCTGAATAACAGTGACAAATGAGGGTTCCCTAAGCATCAACCTGTAGTGTTTTGGACCTACATGTGTCTAACCCCAACTAACTAGAAAATAGCAATGCAAAAGCACCCTATGTCTGAGGGTGGTTTAAACATGGCATTTGAACATTTTGTAACCTAGGTTAGACAGAATCTTCCATAAAGGTACACCACAACGACTATGAACTAAGCTTAATCCTACTAGTACACAAAAAGGCAAATAAAGAGTATAAATATTAGAGACACTACCTTAGGAAAGGGGAAAAAGCCAATGGACAATTACCAGTGGCAAAGTAGCACCCACAACAAGCAGCGCCGACCTAGTAGATGATAACTCTAGGTAGTTGGAATATTTTTGGGCACTGATCGGTGGGATGGAATGGTGGAGTTGAAAGAGAGGGGAGTGAAGTGAAATAATGAGGATGGGGGTGAAATGAGGGGTTTGGGGTTTACACGGTCTGATTTTAAAAAAATGTCTACACACGGGTCGGTCGTATAACTCATTACCACGCGACGGTTCCCCGACACGGGCCGTCGCATTGTGAAGACCCGTCGTTTTGGTTCCATCGTGTATATTTCCCTAGTTTTCAAAATACTAAAAACGACCTGGTACACCGGATACATAACACGTTCCGTCGGCAGGTGCAACTGTCCGTCAATGTGTGTCCGTTAGTGAATTCTGTGCAGAGTAGTTTCTGCAGACTTTCCTGGTGTGATGTGTCCCAAGGTGCTATATTTAAAAACCCATTAAGTAGAGAAAATGCTACCATTACTAAAGAGACTCATAATATTGGGTTGCCTCCCAACAAGCACCTAATTTATGGCCTGCGCAACTGGGGACACTTGATTACTCAGACTTCAATCATTATGGGTATGCCTCGATCACTTTTCATTTGCCGATTAAGCAGCCCAAAAATAGATTTGTGATGCGTTGTCCATGTCACCTTGAACCGCCACCCTCCTTAGTTTCCAAATAAACTGCTCCAGAGGGAATTGTGTAACCAAGTAAGGACCGTCCATTTGGACATGACCTTGTCCGTAAACAAGCGCCAACCTGGCATTGAATAAAAGCACCAAATCCCCGACCATAAACTCTCGCTTTTCAATTTTGTTGTCATGGTATTCTCATCTTTCTTTGTATAATGCTGAGCCTTTCATAGGCTTTTAGGCGAAATACATCGCAATCATTCAACCTCATTTAACTCGTTTCGCGGCATCTTGGCTCCATCCATTTTTTAACTTCTTCATACCCCACATCTGTTCTCTAACCCAACCAAATATGACGCGCTTTCCCATTACCAGTAGGTATGGAGACGATACCTATGGGAAGTCTTATATGCTGTCGCTGTCAGGCCCCAAAGACATCATCATCCTCCTTGACAATCCCGTTCTACTCGCCATTCAACTGTTTTTGACAATATCTATTTTATTTCCCGATTCACACTTCAACTTGCCCACTATTTGAGGGTGGTACGGAGTGGGGCCACATTATGGCGAACCCCGTAGTTTTCCAATAACCCCTTAAACATCTGTTGCAAAGTGGGAGCCCCCATCACTATAACGGACCCTTGGGGTGACAAAACAAGAGAATATATTCTTTTCAAAGTATAGTGACACTCTTCCGTCATTGTTTTGTGCGTGACTATGGCTTCGCCCATTTAGATCCATCATCAACTGTTTACTAGAATTGATACTTCATTCCATGAGAGCTCACGATAGGGCCATAAAGTCAATACCGCCAAACATCACATAACTCAACCACAAGAATGGGGTTAGAGGGAGCTTTCTCTTGTCTTTCTTGAATGACACACCATCTCGTTTGCCACCTGTCATGCTTTAGCAAACGCCATGAGCACTTGATGAAGAGTTGTCCAATCGTACCCACTTGTAATCTCTGTATGAGCGGTTCGGATACCACTGTGATGTCGCACAACGGGTGAGGAATGGCATGACTCCAACCACACTTAACATTTCACATTCTTGGCACACAACGCCGAATCCGCCCGTTCGTACACAACTCCTATACAAGTGATGGTTCATCCCAAAATAACTTCTTCACCTGTACATGAAACTTTTTACTTTGATGAGGAAATGTCAATTGAACATATCACTAAGCCCGCTAGTTGGCAAGAATCTGCGAAACTAGGGGATCAAGTCTTGTGAAGAAAGCCAATACATGTTAATCGGGGAAAGTATCATCACTGTCAGTCCTTATACTCTAACTCCTCTCATAAGCTTCATGCTTCTAGACGATACAATGTATCAGCACCTTTTGAGTTTCAGTTCTTTTTCTATCGATCACTTCAAGTCAAAATTCTTGTAGCAGTAATACCCCCACGAATCTCTAGGATTCACATCCTTCTCGCCATAATTATCTCATGTTGAGTGGTCAGTATTCACGGTATAACTCTATTACCTAGCAAATAGTAGAGAATTTCTCAAAAGCAAAGACTACTGCAAAGGGATTCTTGGCTCATTCACTGTGTCAGTTCTTCTGGGGATTCATTTAGGCGTTACTACATAGTCAATGGGGTGAAGGATTTTGTTTTTCTCTGTCCCAATACTACACCACGAGCCACCCCACCTAGGCCGCACATCACCTCAAATGGATTGTTCCCAAATCCAGAGAAATATTAATAGGCGCAGACACTAAACTTTTCTTTTGTGACTCACAGAATTACTTTAAGACAGGATCATCAAATATAAATTTACAATCTTTTTCTTCCAGCAGTTTGCACCAGGGTGTGTAAATCTTTGGAAAAGTCCTTCATAATCTCGGTAAAAAACCTTTCATGCCCAAGAAAGCTTCTCACACCTTTCAACACGAGATTGGTGGGGAAGTCTCTCTATCACCATCGACTTAGGTCGATCAACCTCTATGCCCTTTTCTGAAATGCGATGACTCAACACAATACCCTTTTTCACCATGAATCACACTTTCCCAGTTTAGTACTAATTGAAGTCTTCACATCTCTTAAGGACCTCAGAATAATTGGTCAAACCCCGCTCGAATGTAATCACCACCCCAACAAATCATCTCATAAAACCTTCTATGTATCCGCCACCATGCATAGAATCTCGACATCATACATCTCTGAAATATTGCGGGTTTGCTTGCACAACCCATCAGGGCATAGGTAAAACAACCACGCCATGCATAGATTATGACCCCAACTACCCATCAAAAAACAATCGACCCTTTTCCGGCAATTCTAATCCAACACTGATCCATGAAGGCATAGAAAATGGTCTTCTCGTCCATGGAGTTTAATTTACGGTAATCATACACACCCTCCATCCAGCAACCGGTCTTCATTGGAACAGTTCTTTTTTGTTGTGTCCACCACAGTCATTCCCCCTTTCTTAGGTTACACTCTGAATCGCATACCCAACTACTATCGGCGATTGATATATTACTCCGGCAATCCACCACTTAATGATTTCTCCTCTCACACCTCTTGCATAGGAAGGACTTTGACGTCTTTGGTGCGGCAATACTCGGCTTATGACCGGCATTAGTTGGATTTTATGAGATCAAATACCAGGAGGGATCCATAATGTCCGCAATAGTCCCCCCATAGCTCTTTGAACCTTTTAAGTACCTCACCAAACCTGCAGCTGTTGTTCATCCAGTATGATGACAATGATTACCGGCAAAGTGATCACCATTTCCTAAGAATTCATACCTGAAATGAGGTGGGAGTGCCTTTTAGTTCTAATTGGAGCCTTCCTCTATAGATGGTATTTTCACTGTGGGGACTCCGCGATTCTTCATATCAAAGCTCAATTTTCTTCAATTTTAACCGACATATCACCTCATCAAACCCGACTAATGACTCATACTCTTCAATGCAATCGCTATCAAGTTCCTTATCTCTGCCGCTAATAACTTCGACACCTATATGTCTTCTATTTGTTCTCAGATGTCTCACCCATGTTTGTAGAAGATATAGCAATGCGATTGGAGCTCACACTCTCCTCATGGACCTACAAATTTAACGGTCACTTCCCGATTGGTTCAACCGAAAATTTCATCTGCCCCTTTTCTCATGTCTATTAAGGCTCTCACCGTAGCAATGAATGGCCCCCAAGAATAATGGGCACTTCAAATTGACTTCGCAATCAAGAATAACAAAATCTGCTGGAATATGAATGACTCCACTTTTGCTACAACATCGTGTATTCCCTATAGGCCGTTTTACTGTTCGATTAGCCATAGTACTGCATCCAATGGGCTTTGGGTCACCCAAGCCTAACTTTCTTGTAAATCGAGAGGGGTATGAGATTTAGCTGCCCCCATATCCACATAATGCTTTCTTATCAATGTAATAAGCCCGATGGTACACGGAAGTGAACGCCCCTGATCTTCTTTCTTTTGTACCACAGATCTTGTTAGCAAATAGCCCTACAATGCTCATTCTATCATCATTCTCAAAGGTGACCGATCTTTTCTTTGTGGACCAATCATTTCATAAACTTGGCGTAACGGGGCATTTTGTTTTAAAGCTTCTACCAAAGGGACATTGATAGAAACTTTGCGCTTTAACATTGTTTATATAAATGCCGATATTTGCACATCCTCAGTTTTTTTTTCAATAATCTTTGAGGAACTGGGGGGTGTGTCTAGGCCTAGGAATTTATCCTTTTTCAGGCACTTCAGCATCGTTTCAATGTAATCCCTCTAATTCAGCCCAACATCTACCACTTTATCAGTATCTTTCGGCACTTTTTCTTATTAGATGGCATAGGTGTTTCAATGGTTGGCTTTGCCACCGCGAGTAGTAATTGCCATATCAATTCCATCTTTGTTGGAATTTGCAGTGTTGCTCGGAAGAGTTCCCGAGTTGCCGTGTGTTCCCAGTTTCGATCATTGGGCCAAATTGTATTCCATTTGCTTAATCGATATTGCATGTTGTATCAACTGTTTTTCCAATACCCCTACTCATTCCTCAACTCTTTATTGTGCTCATCACGAGCATCGAACCTCCTCATCACTTTTATGCACATCTCCTCAACTCGCGACATACTACCTCCCCATCCTTAGGATAACTTCACAATTTTGATGAGAAAATAGGGTCCATTCCTGTTTTTTTCTATTACTTATAGTTTCCCCTGTTTGGTAGTTGTTGTCGCATGTAGTTTCATCTCGGACATATTACCCTCGCGATTGTGTTTACCATAGTTTTTTCCGACCATTGGTTCCCTTGACTTGGGCGCCAATTCTCCCTTATTAGAGCTTGGGCACTTGTTCGGAAACCCCCCATGCTGTTGATTACTGCATAGGAAATCCTCGCAAAGAAACTCTCATTTTGTGACTGCAGTGGTTTCGACAAGTAGTTGACTGCAATTATCTTTTCTTGCACCTCCCGTGACTGTATTTAAGTACGGAACCCAAGCACGTTGCTCATATGATCCATTTCTTCCGTATCTCATCTTACTAGGTTGTGATTGGCTTCACTGCGAAGGCGTTGCTCCCTGTATCAGACTTCCTAGGTACTCCAAGCTTGTTATTCCCGAGAGATGTTTCGCCTAATTTTTCAGCTACTCTCACATAGGGGCATATCTCCATAAGATCCCACCTGCTATATGATCAAACATCTCTTTGTTTTTATCATCCTGTCCCCGATACCAGTAATTCTCAGTGACTCTCATCTATACGTGATTTGGAACAACTTCTCAGAATGAGGTGAATCTAATCCCAAGCTACTACTGACTCTCCATGTGTATTGGCCACAAAGTTATTTCACTCTGTCTTTGTGGTTTTTTTCTTAGAAGACCGAATGTAGTGTGCTCTAAGAGAGCATCCCTAGTTGGTTCCAAGTGAAGATTGAGTTTGTATGGGAGCTCAAGTGGAAGCCACATATCCACCTGTCTCTATCAGTGTAGCGAGGAAATCACTTAGAACCGTATTACATCGTAAATCCAAATCAGGCCTCCCTACACACATTTACACACAACCCTTACCTTACTTATGGTGCATGTGGATCCTCCGAAGGTATCCTGAAAACAAACCTCTGGAAGTGAGCATTTGCATCAGGCTGTAATAGTATTTACCACAAAAGTGTGGCATGTTGGGTAGAGAGCAAAAAAGTGGCCCATCACTCTGCTATGTTATCATAGCCTGTGTAGTATGCTGGGGGTCTTGGAACGGTTTTATTCGCCCTCGTCTGATGGTTCACCGGAGCATCGTACATCTCACCAGGACATCAACCGGAGCTGGGATGTTCTGGTGTTGGATCACTCATCTTTATTCCCAAGTTTCGATTCATATTACGCAGTTTGATCCTCTAGACTCATATCGTAGGAAACAAGGTCCTCTTCCCTCACCGGTAGTCGTGGCATACAAGGAGGATAGTCTGAAAAGAAATCAAAAACAATAAAACAAAAAAATTCATCAGAAGCTTCAACTAAACTATAGTAATAAGTTCCATTAATCTAAAAGCTATATTCCCCAGCAGCAGCGCCAACGTGTATACGCTCAAGACTTAATTCTCAAATAAGAAGTAAAATCGGCGTGTCGAAATAAATAGACCCAACTTTGAGTGAGTTTGGGTTCCTTCCCACAAGGAAAATCTCGTAGACTTACCTTCACTGTTATTACTATTGTTTATCAATGACTTGCCTTGGAAAGGTAAATAAAACATACAAAAGGGGGGTTTGCTTCATTTCTATGAAGATGAACAACTACATTAACGAACTTGAAAGAGATAACTTAACAGCTTCGACTTGGATTTTAACGGATTCATCCAAGTAACTAGGGTTTCCGTGTTCGCCCACAGTTGCATACTTGATAATTCTAACTATAACGCTTCTTTCCTAGTATCTTCCAGTTACAAATTGATAAGTTATGTATTTCTAAAATCCTTGGTCCTTATCTATAACACGTCTCACTCCGCACCTTGTTTACCGCTACGTGTGTTTTATCCTACCTTATCCTTTACCTCTATTAAGCATTGTATTCGATATTTGACGTAAGTTATTGTACCTCGTACCAATCAATACTAGGCCTAGTAGATAGTATAACTAAATCTATGATTAATAATTCTTTGCCTATTATCTACCTCTTGGTTCGGGCAGTATAGATTAAGGTCGTTCTAATGTTGGGCCATCCTTTAAAAAGACTTCTAATGGAAAGG
Organism: Solanum habrochaites; assembly: GCA_027704765.1. Lineage (NCBI taxonomy): Eukaryota > Viridiplantae > Streptophyta > Magnoliopsida > Solanales > Solanaceae > Solanum > Solanum habrochaites. The sequence continues at coordinate 13,407 of JAKWJA010001132.1, forward strand.
AGAAGTATTAATACATCAAGACACTATTCTAGAATTGGTTATTTAGTTAGTGGTTTATCTCATATTTCCTATGGTTACCACAAACCCTAGTTATGGAGTTTAGTTATTCATGGCTAACACATATTCAAATTATTACATAAGATTCATGTCTTACTTAAATGAGAAAGAGTAAAATCCAAATTTTGCTTGATCTGCACCAAAATCCCTGTGCAAGATTTATCAAAGCAATCATTCACTCACCAAAGTCGAATATTATCAGAATCTCCATACAATGTTTACCAATACGAGTTTTTCAATCTAAGAGTCTAACCGCAAAAACGAGCTTTTTGAACTATTTATAAAAAATAAAAAACCTAATTAAATGCAAGTAATACCTAATTGCTGGAAATCTGCCAAAAACACGGCCTGGGTCGATGACTCCCGACGACCGTCATGGTCCCACAGACCATCTTGGACCCGTCGTTCCATACTTGTCCATTTCCTTCTGCTGCTCTCTTCATTCCCCTCAACGACAAGTTGACAGACCATCATAGGCCCAACGGTTCCGTCGAGGGACTTTTCGTTCCAAAACACTGTCAACTCTTTGAATCTGGGTACTGGGATCACTTTCTGAACTTTCATGACGAACCTGCAGGATTGACCGTTACAAATTCGTAACCCCACACTTGGTCAGACCTTCCCATCTTCCTTCAGCAGTTCGCACTACGCTGCCACCTACGGACCATGCGCAAGCACGACGGACCGTCAGAGCTCCGTAGGTGGTCTCTTCTGCATTTCTACGCTCAAATTCTCCGCATTCATCTTGCGACAGATTTCCTGCATCAAAGAGAATTTTATATAAAAATTAGCATAAAAAGATTAACTGACCCCCTCAACTTAAGGGAAAGTATAATTTACCGTGAACCCGGTATAATCAACTTCGTTCATTCGTCATACTGTAACCCAAGTGCAATCCATAGATAGATTCCGAGTATGGGCAGTCCTACTATTAATCGCACATTCAAAATACTTTCCCCACTGTAAATTGGAATCTAAATATCTTTGAACTCCCGGTTTCGATGTTCAAACTTCACTTATTGACAATTAGGCCACTTAGCGACATATGTTTTGCAATAGTTTCATCATCCCAGTTCACCAATAAATATCACGCAAATCCCGGTCATTTTGTTTGTCTCCTCTCCCGAGTGAATAAATTATTATAGAATTATGTGCTTCTGCAGATTGTTATCCTCAGTCAAGCACATTGTAAAAAATCAAATGGACCTTTAAATACTTGGACACATCTCCAATCTGAGGAGAAACCTCACATATTCTTTAGCATCCGCCCTCTTTCATTCACAAAGGTACAGATCAAGACAATTAATACTGCTTCAACACTAGCCACGAAATACAATTTGGAACCATTAGGAACCATACGCCACCACTTGAGTGTGAACATCCACGGGTTTAACTCTCAATCGGGTCAAACTATTGTAATACCATCAAACTAGTAGCTAAACAGAGCCTTAAAATTAGGGTTTCTAGAGTTTGATATTAGGGTTAGGACTCCAAAATAATGCCTTCCCACACTTAGAATGAGGGTTAGGGGTTAACACAAGGAACGTTACACCCCAGGTGTTTTAATCCCATCCTCAGGTTTATTGATGGGTTGCAAGGGCAAGTACAAGGCCAAGGGGAAATCCTAAGGCCACAGGACAAGAATTCTTCAACTTGGACACACTACCTCATGTTCACTACCAAT